>CANXYI010575483.1:0-10830 GCA_948208565.1 Hura crepitans
GAGGTTTAGGGCCATTTACCTCACTTGAGCACTATTCACTCAAGTATGGAATTTTCCCAAATTTGGCCTTCTTTCTTCATTTTCTTGTGAGAATTAGCATCTAAGATGGATGGAGGCTTGAATTTTATGTATTTTTCATGAGTTTTGGGTGTGGGAGAGGAGAGAGAAAGCAAGAGAGATTCTTGGCTTTCTAAGGAGTAAGTTTCGGCCATGGTGGAAATGGGAGGTTAGGGATGGGTGGGTTCATTAATAAGGGTTGATTCAAGAGAATTCTGGAATTTGGGTTGGGTTGGACCTATTTTATTGGGCCAAATGGCCTTTAAACCATTTTTATATTATTTTCAAGGAAAAGAATTCATAAAATATTCTAGAAGCCTCCAAAAATTTCCATTCTAGTCCCTAAAATCCTCAATTATTGTCACTAGGACCCCTGTAAATTTTCAGCTCAAAATTCAACTGAAAGAAAAATTCACTATTCCCCATAGACCGAGTTTTAACTTCAAAAATTCGTAAAATATTCCCTATTGCCCCAAAAATTCTCATTTCAGTTTTAAAAATCCTCACTCAAGGTCTCAAAGGCCCATGAAAATTTTTGGGTCAAAAGTCAACAATTGACTTTCTAATACTATTCACCTGCCAGAATAAAATATTTCGAAAAAATATCAAATGACCTCAGAAAATTATAATTCCTTCACCATCATACTTAGTGGAATTTTTGAGGTTCAGGGTATAGTATTTTCGAGACCATCCGGGCACATTCCTGGGTCCCGAGGCTGTCCCAACCCGAAATATTTTTATCTCCGAAAATGAAAGCTTATGCCCTAAAATGAATTATTGGTCCTGCTAAAAATTTTATTTCATTCGTTTTAACCACTTTTAGGCCAGTCAAAGTTTCTCGGTCAATATGTCAGTCATCGGACTCAGAATGATGGCCCGCACCGCGGGAAACATCACTCGGGCCCGGATAACACTGTTCACATGATCCGGGTTTTCAGGCGTTACAACATGGGCTTGTACATTATATTTGTATAGGCATGGCACACACTTACATGATACTCATTCTTTTGGCCCATCTCTTGGGTACTATATACACTTGTTTATTTTTGGCGATGTATTAATTATTTTAAATGCTAAGTTGTACAAATACCATGTCATATAAGAACATGATCTTATTATAAACTTACTAAAATATCTTATGTGATGGTAGGATAACAATTATATGTTTATAATGAGATTGTATGTATGTATGTATAAGGATACACTTTGCATGATTTGTGGTGTTGTTTACTATTGTTGATAGGAGGCCTAGGTGTGGCCATGAATTAAAGTTTGATGAGATGAAATTATAGAGATGTACATGTTGTGTTTTGACAAGTTTAGAAATTTGGGATAGACATAGTTTTTTGGGAGATGCTACCGAATTTTTGGTAGGTGTAGAAAGTTAAAATTAATCTAGATGTCATATGATTAACAAATAAGTTTTAAAATAATAAGAATACTTTCTAACTTGTTGGAATACGGAAAAAATTACCCATCTTTTCACTTGCATAAACATATGGATAATTAACTTAAGCCAAATCATAATTAATAAAGTAATCAAAGTATAAGAGCTACATGTTAAGTGTTATCAAAGCTTAGGTATATGATCCTAGTGCAATTGATGTTTTGTCTTTACATGTGCATGCTTTATCTTCTTATTAATTATTTTGGGTACTTATTTCATGCATATACGCACACTAGTGTACATGCCCTAGCATCTAATGATCTTCTTTTATATAAGCTATAAAATATGGCATCAGGATAATGATTAGCAATAAATGATATCATTGAAGTAAAAAGCACTCAATAACTCCCAGTAGATGAGGCTAATGTAAGCCTTTACATGTCCCAACATCATAGTGATCTCAATAAGGGGAGTCAACCTAGATTGGCTACAACTATTAGACCATCTATCGTATTCAGTACTATTGGACCAACTATAAACTTACTTACTAGCTTATGGCAAATCTCATTAAGAATATTGCTTCAAAAGCCATTCTTACTAATATCCCAAACCTTTATGCAAAACATTATTTTGGATTCTGAAAGCTTGGGGCTAAAAACTTTGATGCTAGAAGTTTAAATTCTATTAATGATAAAGACTAGCTAAAGCATATTTAAATGATATATTATCAAATGTAGTGTATAGATCCCTAAAAATATGATTCTGCAATTTTTTTTTTGCTTCAAAAGTATAGACATAGATAGTGGAATAGCATTATTTGTTCTCACCATAATGTTACTAACCTTACTTGGGAATTCTTTAGGAAGAAGTTCTTAAGAAGTATATGCCTCGACTTTACCACGATAGAAAGCACAACAAATTTTTTGATTTTTAGCAAGGTAATATGACAATGGTAGATTATGAAATAAAGTTCATCATATTGTCTTGATATTCAAGGGGTCTAATTGATGATGAAAAAAGACAAATGTAGAAGGTTTGAGTAAGGCTTAAGTGTACATATCAAGAAGCACATTGTAGCCTACTGACTTGTGAACTATGTTAAGTTAATTAAGTTTGCACAAATAACAGAAGAATGTGAGAAAGAGATCTCTAAAAAGAGGGAATCAAAGTTTCTAAAACCTACTCACACTAGCCCTCCACCCAAGAGAGGTGGGCAAATTCTCTACCCAAGAGGGGTAGGCACATTTTTTCTTCTCACCTTAGTCATATAGATAAGGCTAAATCTAGTAACCATCAGAGGTAATGGTCAGTTAGATCTTTTGGTGAAGCCCTTTCTGTTGCCAATACATATTTTAAAAATGGCGGGAAGAGTTAAGGCAAAGCCCCTACTATGAGCATTATGAGAAATCACATTAAGGCATATTTAGACTATTGATAGGAGCATGTTCAAGTGTGGGAACCTAGACCATAAGATAAAGGATTGCCTTAAAGTAACTGCTTCATAGCCTACTATATTTGAGGCTTCAGTTCAGAAGCCATCACAACAAGGTAGATCTTAAACTAGAGGAGGTGGTAGAGCAATAGGTTCTAATCAAGCTAGTAGGTCCCAAGCCATTACACAAGTATATGCACTCAAACTAAAATAGGAGCAAGAAGCTTCAGATGTTGTTATTGGTGTTTTTTCTCTTTATGATATTAGAGTTCTCTTGACCGTGATCGAGCCAGACCAAAATTGGCCTTCAAAAGACATGTTTCAAATTCAACATGAAGACAGGAGCTCAAATGTCCTTTACAAGGCATTTTACCATATGATGAGTGTGAGTTGTCACCCGAGCGATTAGTCCAAGAAGTACACCAAAGAGATTTCGGGTTTGGAAAATCCCTCTTATTCATGTTAATCACATAATCTAGTTTTCATCTCGATAATTCTAATTTTATCAAACCTCTAAAAGCATGCGATAATTGCGATTAACTAAATAAACATGTTTGCATGTCAAAAGCACTAAAATAAAATAAAAATAAAGCAAATGAATTATCTTACATCAAAACAATAAATAAATATCCATCACGCATGAAATCGGGCCAATTCATTAAATCAAGGACATCGGTCTAAATTTATTTTATTTGGGTAAATAGAACATTGGTTCCAAAAACTCTTTTTATTAATTTATTTATTTCTTTAAACATACTTTATTTTATTACATCAATTTAATATGGATATGGAATTTTGGTACCAAAAAACATTTTATTTAAGTCATTTTATTCAATCAAAATTTCATTTTTATTTAAAAAATTTATTTTCTCAATTTGAATATTTTTGAATATTTTATTTAGAACTTTTATTTTCCAATTTAAAATATTCAAATTAAAACATTTATTATTTAAAATATCTTATTTTTATCAAATTAAAACAACTTTGGATATTTGGGCACTATGGTCTTTAGAACTTTTATTTTTATGTAATCAAGCTCTTATTTTCTATAAAATATTTTATATGACCTTAATTTTTAATTAGACCAAAAATCATTTTAACTACCTATTACAACATACACGGAATCATAAAAGGAAATATTTAGAATAGTTAGAACTTAAAATCCTATTACAACTAATCTAAAAAGCTGAATGAAAAATTATTTATAAATCAAAGAAAATGATAAAAAGGCACAAAAAATCCCTAAAATATATTAACCCAAAAATAATAAAGTCTGCTCCATTGAGACGATATCAAGTTCATACAGAACACATGTAATATAACACAAAGAATAAAAGGCCTGTGTGAATCGAGATCCTCATGAAAGGGAGTTTGCATAGACTAAAACGAACGGCTCTAAGGCACGATACACACATCATAACAGTTGGGATAATCAAAGCACAATGCACCTAGAATGAATATAATAGGAATAATCATACAATCATTGTGACTATAAATAAAACATGTGTTGTCTTACATAATATGACACTATTACCAAATATTAGTCCGCATGGACCGTAACGAACAAAAATAATATAAAAATAGGTCTACATATATATGGTCCCATATTGGTGAAGGTCTGTGCAAACTCTTTGCAAGTCATGAAATATTGAGAAGTATTGATCGTTATTCTGCAACAAACCAAATAAATGGAAAGAATAAAGATGTCTTATCTTTAATGGAGTAGGCCAAGGAAAAAAAGATCTAAAGAGAAGAACACAACACTGATGTTAGATATAGGTCCGCACAAACCATATTAAAGGTGATATTTAAAGTTTTAGGTTTGCACGGACCCTATGTCGATCACAAGATGCTAAATAACATCTGCAACTATATCAAAACGAACTAAACAAGTAAAGAGGCAAAGGTCTCCCATCTCCAATAGAGTAGACCTATCAAAATAGGTCTTTTGAAACTCCATTTTATGGAAGATCATAGATATTTAAGAGAAGGAAAAAAAAGCTAAAGAAAAGATTAAAAGCAAGCACTTAAAAAAACCCAATTTAATAAAGATTGAAAGAATAAAGGAGGGGCCCCTTATAAGGGTTTCCTCAGGGATTTACCTCAAATATGAAGGACCTATAAGTGATGTAAGACCGGCCTTCTTACATCTAATCAAAATGCTCTTTTCTTTAAGTTTCTTCAATAGAGGTTTTTAGGCATTTTTTTGCAATAGGTGAAGATGTGTAGAAGATGATGATGTGGAGAAAAAACCCAAGAAACAAGTGGATTCCCCCTCTTTCTCAAAACAAAAATTGTCATTTTATAGTCTTTATAAAAAAATGCATATCTAGCCATTTAAAAGATAGTCTCATGATCACTCATGACATCAAGGTTTACGGGATTTAAATGACAAGATCCGCACAGATCTAAGACAAGGACTACGTAGACCTGTACTTATGTGAGAGGAGGTCTGTGCAGACTTCAGCGACATTTGTGTTATTAATGTCTATACAGTCCTGAAAACTTTTGAAAAGAGGTCCATGCGAGCATTATATATGTCCACTGGGCATCTTCCTCAAGCTTTTTTGAAGATGTTATTGGGCTCTGTTATGTTAATAGGGTATTTTGCTTAGTTTGTGGGCCTTTTTTACATCCCTTAAAAACTATCCTACATTTGGGAGTTTCATCATTAGAAATCCTCTGAACCATGTAGCATCTCGAATCCCTGGGTCTACAATTGCCCCCACTTTCATGGGGTTTGAAAATTATGCACATCGAGTTACATCAAAGTTCATAAGAAAAGAAGAGACATGTACTTGGGCCTCAAAGTTGGTTCCAAGAGCTTTCTCTACTCGGTAGGTGTAAGTAGTAATCCTTTCTAAGACTAAAAGTTCCCTTTACTCAGTAGGTGTAAGTTGTAACTGTCTCTAAGACTGAGAGCTCCCTCAGCTTGATGGGTGTAAGTTGTAATCCTTTCCAGGATTAAGAGTTCCATGTGCCCAGTAGGTGTAAGTTCTAACCCTCTCTAGGACTGAGAGCTCCCTCTACTCAGTAAGTTTGAGATGTTAACCCTCTTTCTAGCAATGGATTTAAGAAGATCTGAGTTATGAGTTGTAACTCTTCCTAGAGCTGAGAGCTTTATCTTCTCGATAGGTTTGACTTTAAACTTGAGCTTATGGCCCTTTCGAGTAGTGTTATTAAGTTTGAGCTTATGACCTCTTCAAGCAGTGTATTGATTTTGAACTTATGGCCCCTTTAGGCGGTGTCTTTGAATTTGAGCTTATGGCCTCTCTAGTTAGTGATTTAAACTTGAGCTTATGGCCCCTCTAGTCAACGATTTAAACTTGGGCTTATGGCCCCTCTAGGCAATATATTTGAGTTTGAGCTTATGGCCTCTTCGGGCAGTGTATTGAACTTGAGTTTAAGCTTATGGCCCTTCCATGCAATGATTTGAGTTTGAACTTATGGCCCTTCCAGGCAGTGATTTAAAGCTTAAGCTTATAGTCCCTCTAGAAAGTGTATTAAACTTGACTTTAATCTTATAGCCCTTCTAAGTAGTGATTTGATTTTGACCTTATAGCCTCTCTGGGCAGTTGTATTGAACTTGAGTTTGAAATTATAACCCTTTTCAAGCAATGATTTGAATTTGAGCTTATGGCCCTTTTAAGCAGTGCCATTGATGATAATCTTATCATATGAGCTTTAACCCTTTCTAAGACCAAGCACTCCTCTTGTTGAGTAGGGATATTAAGATAATAGTCCTGCTTTGAGGCGGATATTGGTCAATAGTCATGCCTTGAGGTGAATATTGATTTGTAGTTATGCCTTGAAGCAGATGTTGATTAGTGCTTAAGCCTTGAGGTGGATATTGGTAAATAGTTATGCCTTAATATAAATATTAATTGGTAGGCATACCTTGAAGTAGATGTTGATTGCTACTCATTATTTGAGGTGGATGTTAATTGGTACTTTTGGGGTCTTAAAGTTAGTAAGCTTGTCGTTAAAGTGAGAGTCAATGCACTAAATAACGAAAAGCTAGTAAGCTTGTCCCTTGCATTAACTTTTGCTATTAGAGTTCTTGTCATTTTTTTGCAAAAGCAAAGATTTGTTGTTAGTGTCTTATATCATGCAAAAGTTGAATTTATACTTGTTAATGCATCTATAATATCTATAGTTTGTCTGTAGTTTTATAATTGCCCTCAAGATCTTAAAGGAATCCCATATTTGGAGTATTTGTAATCCCATTCATGTATGATCTGGCATGAAAAACAAGTGTATATATATATATTGGCCAACTTTGACTTTTTTGTCTTGATTTTAACTTTGACTTTGACCATTACATTATCACTTGTTAGCCATGTCATCCATCTATGTGAAAGCCACATCACTTCTGTGTTGGAGAGAATGACAATGCATTTGTAGCTGAAGAGCTAGTAAGCTTACCCCTTACATCAGTGTTTGCTTCAACATATGGTGTAGCATTTGGCATTTAGAAAGCTATTGTTTTTCCTAATGAACAAGGCATCCATCAGGGTTTAATAGCTTTAGCTTTTCAGTGTAGCATGTCATTCTTTAGTTTAATTTCCTCTTTACAGCTTTAGGACCCTTACAAATTTTCATTCTGTTGTCATTTGATGGTTTTCATAACCTATAATTTAATAAGGTACAATAGTCAATTTAACATATTGGACTAAGTTTGGATGGCATATCTATGTTGATGAATGTTGTTTGGCGGTTCAAAGATAAAATTCTTCTGGCTTCCATGATTACTTCTTTTAACTTTAGAACAAAAATGCCACATTTGTGCATAATATTTTTTAAAGCTTCCTTGAATATTATCTACTACCATCCTCATTGCACTATCACATTTTCTAGTACTAAAACCTAAAGCCAATTCTTTTTGGACTTATTTTTGAAATTTAGTGCTTTTCCATTCAAGGGTTAGTCTTATGTCATCTATTTACTTCTCATTTAACCATCTTAAACTTGCAATTTTATTGTGAAATATGCTATTTCAGTTATGCTCACCTTTGTATATCTTTATCTAAAATGAATATTCATCACTCACTTGTGAAGCATATAGATACCAAGGATATTTAGTTGTGATCTCTTTTCCATTCATCTTAAAGAAGCATTTTCCTTGTACTTTTTCTTTGATGACTTTATGAACTTAATGGCATAGCCACTAGCAACAGCATACTCCAAAACTTCCCTTTTAAAGTTTTGCTTATCTCTAAGTACTAACTCGACCTTGAAATTTGGATTGCATAAGTCATTATATGTATCGAACTCAGGGAATTTCCTTGATTCACCCTCATTAATATGTATCTCATCAAATTTATCACACTTAAATCTTACATTACCAATAGAAGCGTTTACTTTTTCTTGTTCTTTTATTTTCTTTTTATCACCAGCAGAAGCTTTCACATTTTCTTCAGAATATTCATCATCAATCTTTTCATGTTCATCATGTAATAGCCTTTTGCCTTTAGAACTAAAAGCCTTATCATTTCCCTTCTCCTGCTCTTTTCCGTTATTCTCTATCCCACCATCGTCTACACTTGGCATTTTAATATTAAACATTTTATAACCTAATTCTTTATCACTATTAATAAAGACATATGATTAAGAACTATCACTATAATATTCAATATTGCTTAACCTCTTCCCTTTTTCATTAATCCTCAACTTCCCCCAACCCTGTCTATTGTTAAAATTTTCATTTTCTAAGTCATAATTTAAAATGTCATCCATAAGAATTTGGGGCCTATTATCTGATATTTGCCTTCCTTATTTACTAATTCCTCCCAATTATTAATTGGTTATGGCACATAGCCAGACACCTCTGCTGCAACATCTTCAGTAAATGCATTTAGATCAACTTTAACATCTTCACAATACGCTTTCTCATTTCCCTTTTCGATGGCATTATGTTCTAAATATATATGTACACTATCCAAACTTGCCATTGAATTCATCAAGGCTAACATATTCCCATCATATGCAAATATATACAAGCCATTAATAATATTAGTCCCAGGTAACCTATAATAAAATGACTTAAATTCTTACTCTCACACTTGGCTAGCGAATCTTCTACTTCTAATAGGGAAAACTTGTTAAAATTCTTACTCCCACACTTGGCTAGCGAATCTTCTACTTCTAATAAGGAAAACGTGTTTACATTAATCCCCTTAAATTCCTCAACTTCACCTCTAACATATTTTCCATCGAATTTCCCTCAAACCACCCATGGTAACATAAATATATTGTAATCATAGTTGTCAAATCGAGATATTTATCCTGAATCATTTTTTCAATTTGAGAATCATTAACAAAACACTCAAATAAATAACAAAAATGATATATATAATAATATAAATTATATGTAATAATATAAATAATAATTCGAACATATATAAGTCATAAAAATAAAAACACTATGTTAAATTAATAGGATCAATTACTATCATTATTATTTATAAACTATTCATCTTATTCTAATCAAAGACAAATATTGAATGTTATTTTAGAGGGAAAAATTTATTTATGCTATATTGCATTCCATCTGAACATGAACATAATATAGAGGTTGAGAGGTTAGTGGGTAAAAGTAGAAAAATGACTAAATGAAATCTAGAATTTGTTGCTAATCCTAATTTCCTACTCCCTTTATCAAGATCAATGTCATTATCACCCCCATTAACACTAATACTATTATCTTCTAACCTGGGTAACACTTCATCCTCTTTATTTTCATCACCATTTTCATTTGTTGGTCTCTTCTTATTTTGAGCCATATCAAATGTAAGTTATTATGGTGAGTAGGTAATAATCACACAAAAAAGAAGATATATACTTATTAAATAAGTTAAAACTTAGAAGAATTAATAGAGGAGAAAAGAAATGCAGCGTCACACAATTAATAAATGTATTGAAATTTTCATCTTGTCATTTGAGAAGAGAAACTCGAGATTGGGAGGTTGAAAAGTCTCTATAGAGAGTTGAAAATTAAGCTATCTTTAGACTTAAAAACAATGCTTCTTGAAAATTGCTTTAAATGGTTAAAATTTCCAA
The DNA here is from genome assembly GCA_948208565.1 of Hura crepitans. NCBI lineage: Eukaryota > Viridiplantae > Streptophyta > Magnoliopsida > Malpighiales > Euphorbiaceae > Hura > Hura crepitans. The sequence goes on from CANXYI010575483.1 coordinate 9,936, forward strand.
TTGGGTCACATAAAAATAAGTTGATCTAATGAAAAATCACATGATTTAGTATTTTAATAATCATAAGATTCAAATTATATTACCTAATCGATAAAATTCTAATGAAATTTAAAACTTATTAAGATTTGCATAAAATTTTTTATTTTTTAATTGCCTTATCTTATCGAATCACAAGATTTGACTGTGAATCATAAGATTTTAATAACAATGACCGTAATAATCCTCGTATCCATCCCACTTTATATATTTCTCACATTCACATAACAAATATAGTATAAAATTAGATATATTTTAACTAATTAACTAATCATATATTTGATATCAAATATACCACTATCTATTCACTCATTCAATTATTTAATATTATATTTAAGCTCCCCAAGTCCGAAACAGAGACATGGTCTCCCATATCCCTTACACAAAGGCCCACATGCTTGAAAGTATCCGAAAAGAATTCAACAAAAAGTCTCTGCAACCCATTTAAACCCAACTTTTAAAACTACAACAACCAGAATCGTTTCAAACATAAATGTCATAACTGCACAAAAGGATATGAACAAATACATGGGAACATGAAATAACCCACTGAATTTGCCTTCAATTTTCACCAAAAACTCCTTCCCATTCACTCACATTAGGGCTTTTACAGTGGGAGTACATTTTCTCCCTCCGTAATCTGTCGTGGGCCTGTGGGCTCTTGCATGTTCAACAACTCAGCAAAATCGGGCCCACATTCCTGTAGATTTTTAATGGAAAAAATTAACGGAAATTTTGCATAGTTTGAAAGGGTGGATACTGAAGTGAAATGTACCATAAAATTCAGGTACTTTTTATAATTTGCCCTATAATATAATACGACGGTATTAAAATAAGAAAAAAAATAAAAATAAAAATA
>CANXYI010575545.1:0-10355 GCA_948208565.1 Hura crepitans
ACAGTGGGAAATTAGCTCAGTCTGGTATGGCCACAAATAGGCTGTACTGGGTGCAATATTAGAAAAATATGTTCAAAGATAATTGCCAATAATTATCATGTACTATGCTAGATTTAATTCCATTAGTATATGACAAATGTAGGCCATCTACTACCCTGAGGATTTATTGATTTGGGTAATGGTCATTTAGGATAGTTTTAGGTCATTTAGGCCATATTTTTATTAAGCATTTTAAGTCCGATTCACTTTATTTTTCAGTGCAATTTTAGCCATTAAGTACATCTATATCGTAGGCCCTAAGCCAATAAATCCTAGGCCATTCACAAGGCCAAACCATAGGCCTAAATGCCATTACCATTCATTAAAAGACATAGCCCTTAAAGGCACACAAATAAACAACATCTTCATCTACAAGCTATATCCCTTATAGGCAAAGTACAAACCATCTTTAATCTTATTAGCTAGTCAAATTTTAAGGTTATTATTTATACCATTCCTTGTTTATATTACATGCCATTTTATGGCGTATATTGATTAAATTCATACCAATATAATTTAAGTCATTTTAGCTGACATAGATACATCATTTAAGGCATATAACTCTAGCACATTATGCATATACATACCATAACGCTTAAAGCCAAAAATAAGACACTTCTTAATTTCATCTTCTAATTCAAGATTAAGTTTATTTCTTGAATAGTTATTAAATCTGTAAAAGTATAACTTTTAGTCCTCAATCATGCCAACCAATTAGGTTACCACATGCTAATATTATTATGCCATATCATGTATATACGTTACACATACAATGTGAACATTCTCATGCCTTTTTTCTCGATTTAGCTTTCAGCCATAACTTATTAATGTCCTAAGGCATACACATCTTTACTTTCCTTCCCATATATACATAACCCAAGATGATATAAGGATACTCACACCTAAACCTTTCCATGCCAAAGCTAATTAGACCATCACATACATAACATAGATCTTGGTCACTTTAGGAACACACACACACATGTATCATAGGCCTAAGGCACATGTATTTCTAGCTCTAAACACCACCTAAGGCCACACTAAACAAGTCACACATATTCACATTCATTGGCCAAGCTCTCGGCCACCTACCTCTTTTGCACTAAACATGCCTTTTCCTATTTCTTTACAAACTATGCCATTACATATCCATGCTAGGCCATTAAGTTATGTTTTAGACAATTATAAGCTCACTATAGCAATTTACATGCCTATCGGCTAACAATAATATTATCATGTACAATGTTTTTCTTTCATCAATCAATGTAACATTCACTTTACCTCATGCCATACATTAAATCTTTCAAGGAAAAACACTTATTCATGCTATCTCATGCTTTTAAACCATCCCTAACTTAAAAGGGGAGACAACTGAAATTTAGAGGCATGCAATGAATGGCTGAATTCACTTACTTATTAAGAAGAAACACTTAAATCCCTAATTGAACAAGCTATCTAGCCCTTCCACGATAGCTTCTCCCCTTCACTTTAAGCCTTTCGTTGCCTCAATTCACCTCAAACACAATTCACATAAATCCCCACATATGTTAGGTGTCCCAAATACCCATTTCCAACCATGAAAACTCAAGAAAACTAAGGAAAGGCCATAGAGGCTCAAGTTTTTCCTTTATTGGACTGCTTCTAATCCCAACACCTTTGGTGTTTTTTAACTTTATCATGGAAACTCCTTTTGCCATTTTTTTAGAACTTCACTAACATCTCAAAATGAATTTAGAAAACTAAAATTTCTAGAAATGGCTGGAGGAATTACTGAAAATGGTCGCCAAGGCTAGTTGTGGTGTCATTTCTACATAGTAAAGGGAGAGAAGTGTTTTTCTTCGTTTAAGTGGAATTATCCACTTGTCAAACTTTTTTAACACTTGGCATGGCCCTTAGGGCAGTTGGCAAGCATACGGGTGGGGTCCACAGCCACTTGAACCACCCCGAAACATCTTGATTTTTTTTAGTAAACTTTGAAAATTCACTAAAATTCACATGGACCTCAAAAAATTACATTGTTTATTTTAAAATTAATATTTTAATCCCTTTTACCTACTCATAAATTTTAGTGGCCAAATTCCATTGATAAGGTAGTTTTTAGACTGTCTCGATTTACTTTCCAACCTCAAAAATTATGAGAATTTACAAATGACCTCAGAATCAAAAAATTCTTTCACCAATGGGCTCAATGGAATTTTTGAGGTTCAGGGTCCACTATTTTTGGGTCCGTCTAAGCACATCTGTAACACCTCTTACCCATTTCTACTTGAAACAACCAAGGTGTGCTACTTCCCGTTGAGGTCACCCATCCTAGGATTTACTCAGGGGCCTTTCATTTAACTCCTATTTAACTTTGACCAATTTTGACCAACATGTTCTTAAACCCATTCTAATAATTTATTCACTTATTATGGTTTATTTTAGACTATTAAAATCCCTATCAAGTGCTACCAGACACTTACAAAAAATCAAGCAGCATAATGGTTGCCTTGACAACCGACCTCAATTTAACCTATAATGAAACACACTTTTAATTCAACATCCATCCTTATCCCTTGTTTGGACCCTCTGTTCCTCTAGATAACAGCCAGCAACACAATATAACATTCAATTCACAAGTCACAAGGTCATACACCCATTAACACACGCACATGTAGAAAACATCTATTCATTTATATATATAGCCATACATATATTCATTTTATCATTGTCATCTATACAAATCCCATGATACCCACTCTATCTATATATATGAGTGCATTTATATATATATATATAACTCAAAAAGGAAAATAAAATACCAAGGACTTCTACAAGCTACACTGGTGGTGGTGTCTGATGCTGCTCTGCACTCTATCTATAGCTTGTGCATCGAAACACTGACATGCTGAGTATAACACTCAATGCTAGAATAATTCAAATATATTATGTCAAATCACATAGGCAAGCAACATGTTATGTTCTGCACACAATAAGTGATCCTTACTATGCTATGTTCATTCATTTATGTCAACTTGATTATCTAATTACTCCTTTTATAGGCCCATACTAGATAGACTACACTTAAAGACACTGGACAGCGGGATACATCCTATGTAGTGGCCCACTTTAGGGCCTAGGTAGCTGCACCTACCTCACTCGATAGCAGGGACCCATATGTAGACCACTCCCAATATTGGATTAGCAGATAATAGGGACTCGTTCATAGACCACTTCCAATATCTATGAATCATAGCAATCAATAGCACAAAGGTGGATAGCAGGGACCCGACTGTAGATCACTCCCAATATCCATATGTACATCAATAACCATACAGGGTACATCACACAATCTCAGTGGCTGCACCTGCCATAAATAACACAGAGTAATAGGCCCTAGAAGGACTGACTACCTAGCAGCTGCTCTATCCCCTAGTTAACCAGTCAACCCATCTAGTGGGTGTCTAACTGATGGGCCATTAACCATTTTAGACCATATTCATTATTTATTTATCCTTAGATTACATTTCTAGATCTAATTCTCATAATTAATTGCAATTTTACCACTGTCACAAAATTCATTATTCATTTGGTCAGTTTTTACAACTGACACTATTCATTTGGTCATTTTTTTTATCTTGTGCCTTTTAGTATTCCTACTATATAAGTTCCATTTTTAAGGTTTCTCTACCCTATTATTCTTACATCAATTCCATATTATAACATCTCCTAATTACCATTTTTCCACTCATATTTCCAGCTCTAATTAAGTCACATTTTTAGGCTACGTAACATGCCATTTTTAGGTCATTTTTCTTACTATTTCCACACTTCATTTACACAATATTTGCACACAATTTGTATTCAATATTTAACCCCACATACCACACCCCATATGGTACCCCATTCGGCCACCTTATGCACTCACACTTCCATATGCCATTTTCCCCATTTATTCTGCAAACCACATTAATTTAATACCAAATGCATGCTTATAATCAAATTTCACCTAAACAACATGCACACGCCCATAATGTCATTTTTCCATACAAAGTAACATGTATAAAAATTAACATACAAAGTAGGCATAATACATTTGAGTTATTCCACATACCTATGGTGTATGTTCACCCCTTTCTCCACCACTTTGAGCTTGAGTTTGTTAGTTTCTTTCTCCTCTTTTCTCAAACCCTAAACATACACACTTCTAGCTTAGAAAAATCCTAAAAAATCTACCATAGCTTTAAATGAAATTCTAAAAACATAAGGATTCCTAGAATTACCTAGGCTACCTATACCAAAAATAAAAAATAGGATTCATGGCCATTTACCTAATTTGGGCACTATTCATCCAAGTGTGAAAACTCTCCAATTTGAGCTTCTTTCTTCAAATTGATGGAGGAATTGATGTCTAAAAATGATGGAAGCCCTAATTATATAACTTTTTCATGAAGTTTAGGTGGGGTTAGGATAGAGAAAGCTTGAAGAAAATAGGGAAATGGTTGGCTATGGCATTGACTTTAGGCTTTTGGAGAGGTTGATGGTGGTTTGGTTATAGGTGTGGTCTACATATATGTAAAATCTATTATGGGTGATGGGTTGGAGCCATTTTATTGGGCCAAATGGCCCACTAACCAATTTTTAACATTTTAGGTGACTTATTGAGCCAAAAGTTCATAAAATATTCTATTGGTCTCAGAAAATTCTCATTTTATTTTTAAAATTCAATAATTAATGGGACCAAGGTCTATGTAAAATTTCAAGTCAAAAGTCAACCATTAACTTTTTGACACTATTTAGGGCCAGAATAAAATGTTCAGAAAAAATATAAGTTGACCTCAGAAAATTCTAATTCCTTCTCCATCATACTTAGTGTAATTTTTGAGATTTAGGATATGATATTTTTGAGACCATCCGAGCACATCCCGGGGCTGTCTCAGTTTGACCTCATTTTGTCTTCGAAAATAGCAGTTTTTAGCCTAAAATAAATTATTGGTTCTGCTAAAATTTTTAATTCATTCATTTTCCCTTTTTTGAAGCCTGTCAAAGTTTTATGACCAATATGCTAGTCATCAGACTAAAAATGATGACCCGTACCATGGGAAACATCACTCGAGCCTACCTGGTACTGCTCATAAGACTTTGACTGTCGGATGTTACAACATCCCGGGTCAATCTCGGCTTGTAAAATTTTTATTGCACTAAGGGGTAGCTTATAGTTCGAAATGAATTATTAGTTCTGTTAAATTTTTAAAATTTGTTATTTTCATCATATTAAAAGCCCCTCAAAGTTTCATAACTAGTGTCCCTACCTTGGTTTATATACAAGTGACCCCACACCCCAGGCACACTTCCCAGTCCTAATGGCATTGTTCATGGAGCGTTGGAACACAAGCATTACAACTTTATTCATTATGCCCATGAATGATGTAAGAGCATTCGTAAGCCTAAATGTCATTACCACGAACTCATTATGACCATACCGTGTACTAAAAGTAGTCTTCACCATGTTTGACTCCTTCACTTTCAAATGATAGTACATGGATCTCAGATCTATCTTAGAGAACATTTTGGCTCCCTTAAGCTGATAAAGTAGATCATCAATCAATGGCAAATGACATTATTTCTTAATGGTCACTTTGTTCAACTGTTGGTAATCAACACATAATTGAAGTGAACCATCATTCTTCTTCACAAACAAAACTGGTGCTCCCTATGGTTAAACACTCGTTCTGATAAATCCCTTATCCAATAACTCTTATAACTACACCTTTAACTCCCTTAATTCAACTGGCATCATACGATAAGGTGCTATAAATATCGGAGTAGTACCATGCAAAACCTCAATACTAAACTCAAGTTCTTTTTCTAGTGGCAAACCTAGTAATTATTCCGAAAAGACATTAACAAATTTAGCCACCATAGGTATGCCACTAGTATCAGGTTCTTCTATTCTAGTTTTATACACATGGGCAAGGTATGCTTGATAACCTTTCCTCATTAACTGTCTAGCAGTGATTGCAGATATCACATTTGATAAAAGGTTAATTCACTTTCTAACAACTGTGATTTTAGACTTATCATCAACCTGAAGAGTCAAACTCTTACACTTGTAGTCCAAAATCACATGATATTTAGATAACCAGTTCATTCCCTATATCAAGTTAAAATCATCGAAGGGTAATTCTATCATGTCAATAAGAAACTAATGGCCATGTATCCATAAAGGGCAATCTCTATATACTCGATCAACTATCACATTCTGGCCTATGAGGTTACTAACCATGATCTCTAGGTTAAATTGTTATGAAACTAACCCTTGGTTTTATGCCCATGATGTGCAAACATATGAATGTGTAGACCCTAGATCAATTATAGCTAAAATAGGAGAGTCAAATATAAGAAAAGTTCCTGCTTTGACGTCTGGCTCTTCAGCAACCTTTCGAGCTCTAATGGAATGCTGATAGACAGGAGCTCTATGCTCATGTCATGACTTTAATTTTTCTTTCTAAGCCCCCTTAGCTCTCTCTCCTTGACTTCTCTTCTTGCCTTTAGTAGTTGCAGTCACTGATCTCTAACCCATACTCTGTCCCCAAGGATAGTCCTTACGAATATTACCTGACTGTCTATAACCAAAGCATACACCTAGCTTCTTCCAACATTCTCTCTTATGCCACTAGAAACATGTCTAACATTGAAGAACTTAACTTTTCTTGCCCATTGATCTTGGTGTAGAGACAGCTTGAGATTGTAGCTACCTAGATTTTGCTTTTCCACTTAGTGATGATTTCTATGACTAGCCTTGCTTATGAGATTGCTAGGTAAAACCAGACTGAAAACTCTTGTACTTCTTCCTTAACTGTGGAGCAGCATTGGATGCTCCCAGACTAGCTAATCTATTCTTCTGGTATAACTCTTTCTTCTTTTTCTGCATTCTCTCAGTAGATTTACATCTGATACTTACTCCATAACACATAAAACACAAACATAGGATATCTCAACCACAAAAAGAGATATCATATAGTATAACACACAAATAACTAGTTTATTAAGGTTTATTAACTTAAAACCCAAAAAGTAACATTTAATTACAACTTTAGGTCTATTCCCTTACAAAACACATTCGAGTACTACCTATACATCACAGCTATTTTACATATACTATCTTTGCTAAGAGAATAGCCTTCGATTAATAATTCTTGATATATCAAGGCTTTAAGTATTAATGTGACATCTCTTACCAAACTCCTGAAGAAATTCGACAAGGGATACACTTCCCGCCAAGTCACCCCTCTTAGAATTGCTTTAGGGGTTCACTCCTTAACACTTATGGACTATTTTAGAACTTTATCAAATATTGCTATGATTCTCAGTCTAACTATAAATAGGTTCATATAAGGTATGACAAACTTAGAAAACCCATTTATAGACATTCTATATGTTTACAAAAAATTGGGTAGCATAACGGCTACTCGGGTGACATACCAAAATTTTTTCCACCTATAAAAGCAATTTTAAAAGTAGTAAAATCATTCACCTTATGTCTAGACACTTCTGGTCCCTTAGACAACATCAAGCACACATTTCAAACATACAGGGCTTTAGGCCTACTGTTATCAAAATATCAAGCAAGCCATTCAGATAAAACTTGTTTAAATACATTGCATCTATCTTATATATATATACAGATATAAGTAGCCTTTAAGCATACTAAATCCACACCTACAGTGTTTACATGAGTGCTAACTAATAGAACAAAAGAGAAAGACTCTATATACCCTTTGTAAACTATGTTGTTACACTGCATGATCTCTACGGCTAGACTACTTATCTTTGTAACATGCACAGCAAAACACTAGTACACCCAACGGTGAATTTCAAGCAATTATAACATGTTATATGCATTGGCTCACATGCAATCATAATATGATAGTCAATATGTAGTGTGTGGGTGGTATACTAGGTAATTCATGCAATTCAGGTGATATGCCATATTTCCACAATAATTACCAAAATGCCACTACGACAATTTCATTTTGATTATTTAAGCAGTAACATGCTATTAATCAAAATCTATAGATTAATTTCATTTAATTTAATAGGCCTGACTAGATAGACTACACCTAAGACACTAGACCAAAGGGGAATTGAAAAGTTGTGTAGTGGCCCACATTTTAGAGCCTGACTATTGCACTGACTTGGTTTGATAGGAGGGATTAACTCACTTGAACCTCCCAATACTAGATAAGAGATAGAAAGGATCAGTCTATAGACCTCCTAATGTCTCAAATAACTTAACCACCAACTATATTATAGATAGCAGGGATCAGTTTGTAAACCTCCCAATATCCAAGAATCACTGCAAGAACTTTAATGGATAGCAAGGATCAGTTTAGGGACCTTCCAATATCTAGAAAATAATCAATATCAACCACTTCTAAAAGATAGTAGGAGTTAGTCCATAGACCTTTTAATATCCAAAAATTCACAAAAATCATCTAACAGTTGCTAATCTCTAAGTTGACCGGTCAACCCATCCATTGGGTGTCTAACTATTGGGCTATTTGACCTTATTGTATGTTTATTTATTTACTGATCATCATATTATAATATTTAAAAGTGAAAATAGACAGTTATGAATTTTATTTAATAGTAAAAATTTTACCTAGATAGTTATAGGTTATTTTTGGTCCAACTGGATAATTACAGGTCAATTTTTTTGACGTATTTTAGGTTACTTTCTTAGGCATAATTAAGTTCACATTAAGTCAAGACTAGGCCATTTTTCTCAGGATAGTTATAGGTAATTTTCATTTTTTCGAATGCCATTTTAAGTCTCAAATCAAGTCTTTTTCATGCAATTTTTAGTGCCATGTGCACTCATATTCAAACATATTCATAGGTTTAAAGCCAAGCTCAATTATACATTTCAAATAACCCTAAAAAAGGCTTCAACTCATTCCATAAAAGCATTACAAAATGTCCCAAAATTTAGGTTCCACTTATATGCCAATTTAGTTCATTTTTAAGGTTAATTTTTACCCTAAAAGAGGCTTATACCTTATGGCCATACATAGTGCCATCCATACTCATGCCTTTTATCACACACCCATACATAAACCTTTAAGCCATAACCTACACACCTTGTATTAATGTAAACCATACACATTCATCTTATAACACTTTACCCACACACTCTCAGGTAAAAGGAGACTATTATCTTCCATATAATTTCTTTATTAAAACAACACAAAATCATTCCATTACAATAGAATTGACAACAAAATAGCCTTTATTCACTATTATACACACATTAACCACTAAAACCATAAATTCCATATACCATTTTCACACATTTTGCATTTGAAATAACCTTAGCATACCTCTAACACCTTAAATTCACATACCTTATCATCTTTAAAGCCTTTCCTCCACCTTATCTATAACACCCCTTACCCATTTCTATAAGAAATAGGCAAGATGTGCTACTTTCCATAAGGTCACCTATCATTTGATTTCCCTAGGGACTTTTGGTTTAACTTCTACCTAAGTTTGACCAACTTTGAACAAACCTACCCATTATGTCCTCTTAATTATTTATCCTTTTATTATTGCCTATTTAAGTCTGTTAAAACCCTAAATTAAGACCACTAGACATTTACAGAAAATCGGGCAGCATAACGGCTTCCCAGGTAACAAATCCCAAATTAAACTTGCAAAGAAATTGCTTTTAAAGACATTTCACCACACCCCTCATCTCTAGACCCTTTTGGTCCTCGCAATCGACATCATACATCATCACACAATCACATAACATAGGGTCTCATACACATCAACATATAGATATAAATAGACAAATTAACAATAACAGACACAACTATACATACACATCAATTTATCAACCTCAGTTTAATATACAACCCATAACCCACACTATCCTAATATACATGAGTGCAGACTACAGTAACTCAAAACAAAAGTAAAATATACAAAAAGACTTGGAGATAGCTATACTGGGGTCGTCTAAAGCTAGTTGTCTCTCAAGCTATAGCCTGTGTAATGGAACACTGATATGCTGAGTATGAAACTCAATGGTGGAATAGACCAAATATAATATGTCATGATATGCATACATGCAACACATAGTTCTAGATGCCATTGTCCTATCCAATTATGGCCAGTTATTTCATTTAGTGCCAGTCTACTTATTTATTTATTTAAGTCCAATTTATTATTATTTAGGCCTATGATAGATAGACAACACTTTAAAACACCAGATAATGGGAACTATCCTATGCAGTGAACCACATTTTAGACCTCAGTAGTTGCACCTACCT
>CANXYI010575561.1:0-10994 GCA_948208565.1 Hura crepitans
TTTATGTTTTAAGATGATTATGAGAAATTAATCAAGAAAAGTCAAGACATAGTAAACTTATATAAGTTGTTAAAACACATTTTATACGATTACAATTGGCTTGACATATATGTGTGTGATCTTTATTGATAATAAATTCAATAACATGACATGGATTTAATAAACATGAGGACCTTAAGTATTGAGTGTACATATAAAATGTTATATGCATAAATAAACATAGGGTTGAATTATATTCTTATTAAATATTAGCCTAACAGGTGAAGGTAACATAACTTATGTATGTTAAAGTGTATATGTGTGTTGACATGTTCTAGTAAATGTTATATGTATGATTACTCAAATACCTTGAAGAATACATAAATATGGAAATGCTATATAAATTAATTCGTGATGTTATGTGGGTATAAAAGTTTATACAATGTATTGGTAGGACATTGTAATTAATCTTTTTAGTGATAAATTGTAAAGATGACATGTGTCTAAAGTGTGTATATATAAATGTAAAACCTAAAAGAGGTATAGAAAGGAGCATGATGATTTGAGTTACTAGTTTTGTTAATGTGTTATGATTATGGGTGAGTAATGCTTAACAAATATTAAGGATAATTATACATGTATGCTATATAATAGTAAATCTTAAGAAGCTAAGTGATGAAATTAAATGGAATTACATGATATGCAATTATAAATGTGATAGATATTGTTCATGTAGGTAAATGGAATATTAAGCATGTAGTTGAATAATTTGAATGAGATAGAGACATGTAATTGTAAGAAATAAGTATATTATTGCATGATCAATAGAATAATGTGATTCTATGTATAGTTAGATTCACATGGTAATTGATTGAGATTTATATAACATATAACAACAAAATGCATGTGTAAAAAATTACTTGAGAACTATAATTGTGACATATGTAAGGCTATATTCTCAAATGCATGTGATAATCTTAGGTTGTTGCACATACCACTTGTATATCATGTATGTTATATATATGTTATAAATTATTATGAATGTGTCCTATGTGACACTCCTCACCTGACTTGATTGCTAGATTCGAATGAGGAGTAGGACATAAAATGATATCCAAACTTACTTTACTTAATATCTATATAAATTAAAACCTTTTTGAAAACTCGTTTAGCATGAAATCTCTTTAAAACCTAACTTAACCATATAAAGGTTAGACTATTTAGGAATTCATCGTGTCAAATTGGCAACATGACGGCTGTATCGATGACACTATTCCCACTATGAATACTAACCTATAAAAAAAACACTTCTATATTCTCAAGCATCATATCCCAATCCACCATGATCCTTTTAATTGTCTATGATATATAAAACATACATCCCAACAAAAGCAATCACAAATTAAGCATCATTTATAACAATATATACATATATGTATATTTATATATACATCCTTACAAACTTTCTTTAAAGATATTACAAAACATTTAAAAACATGTCTAGGCCTAATCCCTTGTTACATATATATGAGTACCTTATCATGCTATACACGTATTTACAAAACAATACCAAAAAGAAATCTTCTCTTGATTTGCACTATTGAGAATGAGGCTTTAACTTTAATATGCTCTTTAACTTATGTATCACAAAAAATAAATGATGCATAAAGCTTAGAGCTTAGTGGTGTATTTAATAAAGTATGCATACGAATCTAAATGCATTTATGCACTCATGATAACTTTAGCATAAACAAAGACATGTATAGCACAAAGAGATCATATATGTGCATACAAGCTAGATAACATAACTTGCATAAGCATCAATAATCATATATAAATAAGATATATTATTCTTACAAGATATTTACATGTCCATTAATTGCATGCCTTAATCTTTTTTAATTTTTCTATACACTTATTTAGCCTATATTTATAAGATATATGCCAAAAATTAGATAATAGGACTATCTAGCCATAGCGGTTATAGGTGTATAGTGGCCCTTATGGATCTATACAGCTACTGGACAAGCCTAAAATGTGTGTAGTGGCCCTGCTAGACCTATATAGATACTATACTAGCCTAAGATATTGTAATGGCCCTTTGGACTTATATAGTTGCTACACCAGCCTAAGATATTAGTAGTGGCCCCTCTGGATCTATACGGCTACTACACTATCATAAAAAGGCACTGAAGTACCCTAAAAACTATTATCCATTCGTAGTTGATCGACCAACCTATTTAAACTAGATTGTCTAATTGTATGGGCCATCACCATTATTTATTAAGTTTAACATGCTTAAAATAGTTTATGTCAGTTATACAAGTCATTTGGCCAATAAATGGCCAAATGGGTAATTAATATCCTTTTTGTCATTTTGTTCATATCAATATCATTTTGTATGCAATATCAATATTATAAACCCGTTACATCACAATCACATTAGATTCAATTCATATGTTGCATTATTCATAGCCATATCACATAACCATCTGGTGAATGATCAAAGCACCCACACTCCCCTCATTAGGCCATTTGGCCATCACATAAGTATCATGCCCATAATAACCTCATTACTTAAGGTCATACAATACATCTTAGCATATCATTTTATGCATGCACATTTACATATCCAATACATAGTCATCCTTAACTTTGAAACATACATCTAATGCCACTCTATAGATTATTATGGGATCAACATATTACACACATCAAGTCTTATTGTCATGCCTTAAAAGATTCAGCCAACATGGATAAGTGTCATTAAATTTACTATTCATGCACTATGTAACTTTAACTCATCTACATGATTATGCCTAATTCTCAAACTCTTATACATAAACTAAACACATGCTAAACCACTTTAAAACATCAAAGCACTCTTGCATATCTATTCGGTCGCTTTTCAAGAATGACATAACAATTCAATTTTCTTATTTAACACATGTTAAGCACTTGTGCAACATTGCTTAACTATTAAAACCAACTATACATTAATACACATAACACATAAGCATTTATTTCATTAAACATGCATTAATTACATGATGTAACACACAAATGCTTTATTGAATACATTTATAATGAGTGTCAATGACATTAATTAAGCTCCTTTATAGCCTTTCCTTGCCTTTCCCTTTGCTAGCTTTACCTTTCTCTATAAACATAACACATAAACACATTTAATAATCCATAATAAATTCCATGTATTACTAAACTTCAAATTGGCTCAAGAAAACTCTTATTGGCCTTAAAAGACACCATAAAAAAATACCAAAACATATAAAGAACCACTTACATAAAATAGGCTTACTATTTATCCAACCCCTAAATATATGAAATCTTCAAAGCTAACCCCTTATTCTTGCTTTAGACACTATAGTCAACCTTGAAAATAATCAAAATAGACCTTAGATGTTAGAATTAAGGCTTTAGTAGAGAGAAGGAAAAAAATAATGGATGGAGAGGAGGGAAAGAATGCCATCAAGTTCAAGAAAGATTGGGGGAGAAGACATTATTCCAAAGTTGACCTAATTAAGCCATCTTGTCCCCTTTTTATATGCCCTAAATCTAATGGCCAATAATCTCCCACTTGAGATCAAATGGCTCTCATTTTTCCCAACACCACTTTGATTCTTTGTAAAATTATTCCTCTCATTTAAAAATTCAATTAACATCCCTTATGGTCCTATAAAAAAAACTTAAAACATAACTTGGAAGGCTTGAAAAACCATGCTTAAGAACCTTGAAATACTGAGTTAAAATAATATTTTAATCATTGATCATTTATTTAAAAAATACTTCTTAATATTCAAAAATTACAATTGTAGTGCCAATAGAATATTTGGAATATTTAAGTATCGAGTTGTATGATTCTCGAGTCTGTTTGAGAAAAAATGAAATATTTTATGATTAAGCTTTAATTAGGTTACTATTCCTAAGAAATTACCATAAAAACTTTACTTAGGTTTTTAGCCATCTTAATGACTTTGTTTTTATTTCAAAATTTGTCCAAAAATATATTATGATTAATACTTCCATCTGGCTACCTTAGTGTAACCTAGTTCTTAAGAACACTATTCATATCCTAGAAAGTACTATTCATAACCCCAAGATTCCTAGGCATTACATTTCTTCCCCTCTTAAAAGAATTTTGTCCTTGAAATTACTTGGTTTAAATAGCTATGGATATTGCTCTCTCATCTGAGCTTCACTTTTTTGGGTTACTTCTTTGATGTTGTGATGCCTCCATAGCACTTTCACTAGAGGCACTGTCTTATTTTGTAACTCTTTCACCTTTCGGGCCAAAATCTTTACTGGTTCTTCCTCATATGATAAGTCTAGCTTTATCTCAACTTTCTCAGCTACCAACACATATGAAGGTTCTGATTTTTATCTCTTCATCATCATTATATGGAAGACATCATGAATCTATTGTAGTTCTAAAGGCAAAGCTAGCCTATAGGCTACCAATCCCACATTTTTAGTTATCTCGTATAGGCCAATAAACCGCGAACTTAACTTGCCCTTTTAGCTAAATCTCAGAACCTTCATCCATAGTGGTACCCTGAGAAAAACCTTATCACCAACTTTGTATTCTATGTCCTTCTACTTTAAATCAACGTATGACTTTTATCTATCAAAAGTAGACTTTAATTTGTCTCTGATGATCTTGACTTTTTCTTTAGCATCTTTAATCAAATCTAGCCCCATTAACTTGTTCTCACTTAGCTCGCTCTAATAAAGAGGTTTTTTTCACTTCCTCTCATATAAAGCCTTATAGGATGCCATGCCAAGCTTGATGGATGAATATTGTTATAAGTGAACTTTACTAAGGAGAGGTAACAATCCCAACTCCCTTTGAACTCTATAGCATAGCTTTTTAGCATATCTTCTAGCACCTATAAAGCATGTTTCCATGATAAGCATCATAAACAACTTGGTACTAAAGCCACTCAAGTATAAAAATTACCTGAATTACTTTTTCAGCTTGGCCATCCATCTATGGATGAAATACCATGTTCAAGCTAAGTCAAGTGCCCAGGGTATTATGCATCTTCTTCTAAAATCTTGACATGAACCTCGGGTCTCAATCAGATATAATAGAAGATGGAACTCTATGCAACCTTACTATCTCATTTATATATGGGTCTACAAGCTTCTTTAAGGAATAATCCATCCGATCTAGTATGAAATAAGCAATTTTGATTAATCTATCAACAACCACCCATACTGAATCACACCTGCTCTTAGTCATAGGTAGCCCAATCATAAAATTTATAGTTATTCTTTCCCATTTTCATTCTAGTATTGCTATAGGATAGAGAAATCTAGAAGGAACTTGATATTCAACCTTAACTTGTTGATAAATAAGGCATTTGGTCACAAACTCTGCCACGTCTCTTTTTATACCATGCCACCAATAAAAAGGCTTTAAGTCTTAATACATCTTGGTGCTACCAAGATACATAACATAAGATACATTATAGGCCTCTTATAAGATCTACTTCTTTATATCTTTCATATCTAGCACACATAGACAATCTTAATAACCTAAAATCCATGTTCCTTCTCATATTCTATGGACTTCCCCTCTTGGATGGACCCATGATACTCACAAACTTGTTATTATCATTCTATATGTCTTTCACTTGTTAAAGAAGATTTGGTTTCACTTACAACTCAACTAATAAAGCTCTATTATCCATAAGCTTCAATTTGACATTCATGGCTCTTATAGCCGACATGAAATTCCTACTCAAAGTATCTGCTACCATATTAGCCTTGCTTGGATGGTAATTAATAAGGTAGTTATAATCCTTTATCAACTTTATCCATCTATACTATCTTAGATTTAACTCTTTTTGTGTACGAAGAGACTTCAAACTCTTATGATCTATATACACATAACACTTCTCTCTATTGAGATAATGCCTTCATATCTTTAAAGCAAAAACTATAGCTATAAGCTCTAGCTCATGTGTTAATTAGTTCTTCTTATGAGGCTTCAATTTCCTAGAAGTATAGGCAATAACCCTACCTTCTTGTATTAACACACATCCTAACCCATTCAAGGATGCATCATTGTAGATAATGAAATCTTTCCCAAACATTGGCTATATAAGAATTGGGGCCTTTGTCAACATGGCTTTCTATTTATCAAAGCACTAATGGCATCTGTCATCCCATATAAACTTGGCATTCTTGCATAATAGGCGAGTCATAGGTGTTGCAATCATAGAAAAGCCCTTGACAAATCGTCTATAATAGCTAGCTAGACTTAAGAAACTTCTAGTCTCTATTGCATTCCTAGGTGGCTTCCATTCCATGATCATCAATACAAGGCAATAGATACTTATTCTTGATAGTCACCTTGTTCAACTATATATTATCCACACATAACCTCAAGGATCTATCTTTCTTCTTAACAAACAAAACTAGTGCTCTCTAAAGTGATAAACTCGATCTTATGAACTCTTTCTCTAACAGCTCTTATAATTTTACCTTTAGTTCTTTTAGCTTCATAGAAGCCATCAAGTATAGAGCTATAGATACTAGCACAGTGCCAGGTAATACCTCAATCCCAAATTTGAGTTCTTTTTTTTTTTTGCAATTCGGGTAACTCATTTGGGAATACATCCATAAACTTTGATACCACTAGTATCTAACTCACATTTGGCTCATTTCTTCTTGTATCAAGCACATGAGCCAAGTAGGCTTAGCAACCCATTCTTATCATTTTTCTGACTACAACTATTGATATGACATTGGACAAGAAGTTCATCCGCTTACCTACATTTGTGATCTCTAATCCATTTGTTGTTTAGAGAGAAATCCTCTTTTTTTTTGTAATATACTATTGCATGATGCTTGGATAATCAATCCATGCCTAAGATTAGATCAAACTTATTGAATGGTAGTTCAATGAGATTTATAGAAAACTCATGTCCTTAGACTATTAAATGACATCCCTTATACATTGTATTGACTATGACATTTTGTCCTATAGGGTTGCTAACCATGATCTCTATATCAAGCAACTTAGACTTTAAACCCTAATCTTATGCCCATGCTGTGCATATGTATGAGTGTGTAAAACCCACATAAATCAAAGCTAATGTAGGTCAATTAAAGAGAAAGAATGGACCAATAATAAATTTAGGATAGTTTGCCTCCTTTCAGGCTCTAATAGCATATTGCCGGGCTGAAGCTCTAGGTTCTGCTTTATCCACTATCTCTGATCTGGTCTTTTGATTACCACTTTGCCTATCTCCCCTTTAACCTCTAGTAGCTGCTGGTAAGGATGCCTATAACTAAGTAAATTCTATAGGCTTTTTTGGATAATCCCTGAAAAAATGACCTTTGGAGTCGTATCCATAATAGACCTTAGGTATGGTTATCCAACAAGTACCTACATGCCTCTTGCCACAATGCTCACACTAGGTTGGTGGTGTATTCCTGGCAGTAGATGTTGGTGCATTGGTAAGCAGCATATGTTGTCTTAGCGTAGCTTAAGAACCCAACCCAGACTTATGTGTTTAACATTTTTATTGCTATTGTTATTACCTGGACTGATCTCCCTTGAACTTCTTCTTAACAATGGGAGCTGAATTGGCTTATCCCTATCCATATGATCTCTTTCTCTAGAAACTCTCCTGCTTTTCCTTTTGTATCACTTAATTCGTATTAGATACTACAACTAAGGTAGAGAAATTTTTGATCTTTATTACTGCCACATAGAGCTAATGTCATGATTTAGCCTCTTTTCAAACCTCTTGCATCACTTTGCCTTTATCAAAACCATCTCTTTTACATATCTGCTCAGCTTTGCAAATTATTTTTCATATTCAGATATGGTTCGATACTTTTTCTTTAAGTTAATAAACTCTTCCCTCTTCTTATCTAAGTAGTTCTCTATTATATACTTCTTTCTAAACTCTTCTAGAAAAAACTCCCATGTCAGATTCTCTGGTGCCTTATGATTAGTAATGGTTTCCCACCATCTAAAAACTTTTTCTTATAGGAGAGAAGTTGCATAAATAACATTTTCTTTAGGAGTACCCCATAGTTGTTGAAGGGTCTTGACTGCTCTCTTAAGTAAATACTCAGAAGTAGCTAAGCCATTATCTTTATGCCTATAAAATCCATAGCACCTATCTTCTTTACCTTTTCATGGTATGTCTTTTGTAGTGCGTATAGAGGTTATGGTTGTACTAATAGTGGAGATGGAGTAGCAACTATTGTAGCCTGCCTCAAGACCTTAACCATTTGCTACAACAAGGCTGGCTGAGCCTGTATAGCTTGTCTAGTAGCACTTGGTGCCAATTTCTTGCCTTTGTGGGCTCATTAACTCTAGTAAGTGTATGACTTTCCACCTTTTCTCTAGCACCTTGTGGCATAAAATTGCTCATCTTTGATTTATAAGAAAAGAATAGCTTATAAGCCTTATCAATGTATAATTATGCAATGCATGATCTTAAACCTAAGGCACTCATATGTAACCCTTATATACTAATAAACACTTAAACCATAGCTCTAATACCTCTAAATGTACAACCTACACCAGACCTGAACGCTGAACCTGAATGGAGAGTGGCAAACAAAATGATAATCAAACTTACTTTACTTAAAACCTGTATAAATTAAAACCATTTTCAAAACTTGTTTAACATGCAATCTCTAGAAAACCTAACCTAACTAAAACCATATAAAGGTTAAACTATTTAAGAAATCATTGTGTCTAAAATTCGAGAACATAACTGCTATACCGATGACACTAGTCATATTGTAAATAGTAACTTATTGAAAAAACACTTCTATAATCTTAAGCATTATATCACAATCCACCATAATCTGTCTGATCATCCATGATATAAGCAACATATATCCCAACTCAAACAATCACATATTATGCATTATCCATAATAATACATACATACATAAATACATATATGCATAGATACATAGATACATACATATATACACACACACACATATACATCCAAACAACCTTTCTTTAAAGATGTTAGAAAACATTAAAAAATATGTCTAGGCCTAATCTTTTGTTACAAACATATGAGTGCCTTATCATGCTATACACATATTATTTGAGAATGAGGCTTTGGCTTTAATCTATTCTTTGACCTATGCATCACAAAAATAAATGATGCGTTAAGCTTCGAGGTTAGTGGTGTATTTAATAAGGTATGCTTACATATCCACTATTAGATAGAGCTTATGTAATAGGGTTATATTCATGTGTTTAAACCTTTTGAATTAATATAAAAGGCATTTCTCTTTATATCATGGTACTTTTATATATTACTTATAATTATTTGCAATATCTTAAAACATGTTATAAAGTCTCTGGTATAAAATAATAGTGCAGAGGAAATCATGAAGTGTCATGATGTGATATTCATATTATTTGCAAATATGATATACCTAAATATCTCTGATCATAGTATTAACAAGATGGGACATTATTAATGTAGATAAATCAGCACATGTTATACCTTTTGATTGGATCAAGTAGTAATTCTCACAAGCTGTAAGCATATAGATGTTTAGAGTTAACATATGGATGCTTACTTAGGAAGGAAGTACAATAGAGAACCACTAAGAGATCTTCATATGGATACTTAATTTGTGTTAGTGAAAGTATCTCATCATGTCAGTGGTGTAAGTATCTTTAGACTTGAGATCACTAACTATCTTAAATATGGAGTGATATACATTGACTTCAAAGCTTTTACTTCAAATAAGTAGTATACATAGCAAGGTGCTTAGGTATGGCATGACATATTTGAAGATAGGGTTGTAATCAACAAAGGATTCACCACTTCAGATTATAGTAGGGAGTTTATCTCATAGTTCTAATGAGTAATCTTTATTTAGGAATCTTTAGCTAAAGTAAGATGCAATATCTGAATAGGATTCACAAAGGGCATTTTAGAATAAAGGTGAAATTATTAGAACAATATCTCTGGGGCTTAATTAGACATACTTAGTTAATCTTTGAGTTAACATAAGTCTATACTCTGAACTGGATAGGATAAAAGATAGTGAAATGAGTTTATTATATCGTAACTATGTATAGAAGGGTTAAGTCAAACCACTTGACTTTTTAGCACTTGGATAGTCCTAATGTATGGCTAGATGCCTCTCTTTACTTGTACATGAGAGATATATCAATTGGTTAATGGATATTAATTCAATAAAATTGAATCTATAGAGTCCCATATAGACTAGAACTCTAATTCAATATGTACTACCGAGCTATTCTAGAAAACCAATACGGTCACACACATAAAAGAAGTTTAAGGAAGATTCAATGAAATTAAATGTCCTAATGATATGAGATGTCATTGGAAGATGAATTAAGAAAAAGAAATAAGCAAATAGGCTTGGGGCCTATTTGCAAAATGGGAAGTCCAAAAAATAAGGGTTTTTGGACTTGGGCCTTGTTGAGTCCAAATTTTAATTATTCTTATATCAAATTTTTATGGGATTTTAAAATATTTAAAAGGCCTTAAATTAGAGTAATTATTAATCCAAAATGGGGCCTAGTAGTGCCGCATAGGATTAATGAAAGTGGAGCTAAAGCAGATTATACATAAGCCGATTAAAAAGCTTATGCGCATAGGACTAAATAGAGCCCAATGTGTGGATCCAATTTAGTCTAACTTAGGGCCAATTTTGAGTGTCAAAATCTGAGTTAAAAAGGTTTATTTAAAGTATAAATAACCCTTATAGCTATAGTCACCATACGCATATTTTCTATAGCAAAAATTGCCGCACAGAATAATTGAAAACACATAAATTTCTTCTTCTTCCTTCATCCTCTTGAAAATCCTACTAGAACTTGAATTTTCAATTTGCACTCTTCCAAGAACTTCTTGTGTGGATTACCTTGGAGGTGTTTCCAACTGAGAATCACTATGGTTTATGACAACCCAATGAGAAGAGGAAAAGAAAAGGAAAGTTGAATATAAGAATTTATAGAGAATTTA
>CANXYI010575684.1:0-10111 GCA_948208565.1 Hura crepitans
CTTAGAGAACACACTAGCACCCTTAAGCCGATCAAAGAGGTGATTGATTCTATGCAACAGGTACTTGTTCTTAACTATTACCTTATTCAATTGTCTATAATCAATGAACAATTAAAGCAAACCATCTTTCTTCTTTACAAACAGCATGGGTTCTCTATAAGGTGAAGTACTCGGACTAATGAGGCCTTTATCTAATAGTTCCTATGACTAAACGTTTAGCTCTCTCAATTTTGCGGGTGCCATTTGGTACAAGGTAATAGACATAGGAGTGGTTCTCTGATATGCCTCAATCTCAAAAACTAGCTTCCTCTATAGTGGTGAGCCTAGTAGCCCATCTAGAAACACATCAGAGAATTCTAATACTATAGGTATATAATCAAGGTTTGATGGTGTGTTATTAATGTCAATTACATAAGCTAAGTAAGCCTCACATCCCTTGTAGATGAGTCACATAGCTGTCATAGTTGAAATAATATTAGGCAAAGCATTCCTCTCACCGATTACTTTCACCGTATAACCCTCAACTATCTTGAGAGTAAACCTTTTCTGCTCACAATCAACTATTACCTTATGTTCAAACAACCTATCCATACCCAAAATAATGTTTAACTCATCAAAGGGAAGTTTGATAACATCAGCTGAAAATAATTACTCTTGAATCATCAAAGGATAATGTTCGTATACCCGATTCATTATCACACTCTACCTAATTAGGTTGCTCACCAAGATGTCTATATCCATAGGTTCTAATTCTAGCCTTCTATCTTGTGCTTATATAGTACAAATGTAAAAATGTGT
Organism: Hura crepitans; assembly: GCA_948208565.1. NCBI lineage: Eukaryota > Viridiplantae > Streptophyta > Magnoliopsida > Malpighiales > Euphorbiaceae > Hura > Hura crepitans. The sequence continues at coordinate 799 of CANXYI010575684.1, forward strand.
GGTTCTTGGATCTATCAAAGCCAAAAAAAGGTATATCTAAAAAAGAAAATGTACTAGTAATCACATCTAATGTCTCCCCCTCTTCATAATCTTGGATAATATACTGAGGAGCTGGAGCTTATGTCTTAAATCTAGTCCTCTAGCTATGGCTTGGCTTGTTATTCTTATCCTCTTTCTGCCCTTTATTAGGTGTAAAGAAGAAAGCCTACAATTATGTGGCATCAACTTGTTTGTTTAGACACTCCCTCAAATAATGGTCTCGAGCTCCACACATAAAACATTCTTCGTATCTTGTCTACTAGTACGGTCCCTAATGCTTCCTGCTATATGTCCCATTTATAGGTGGTGCGCTCATTATCATAGACATTAGGACATTAGAGACTCGCTATGGAAGTTGAGGCCTAGATTGAGAAGCCTGACCTGATCTTTATGATTATCCCTACCTCTAAGACTATTTTATAGCCAGGGAATCCTTATGCTTCTTGCTTGCCCTAGGAGCTAAATTAGTCTACCCAGTTGTAAATGGTTTTTTCTTTTGAAAAAGGTCTCTCTTCTCCTTAACCATCTCTTTTATTGCATATACTGCTGATACCTGTGCATAAAACTGTCAAATTTGAGTAGCAGCAATATGCATTCGTAACTCAATATTGAGGCCCTTTTCAAACCTCTTACATCTCTCCTCTTCTATAGGTATGAATTCCTTTACATATCTACTCAATCTTGCAAAATTTTTTCATACTTTAACATTAATCTTTGTCCTTACTTTAGGTTAAGAAATTCCTACCTCTTTTTGTCTTTATAGGACTCAGGTATGTATCTCTTCAAGAATTCTTAAAAAAAAAACTCACAAGTCAAATTTAGCTATAGCTTTTCTCCTTTGTTTTGTATCCCATCAATAGAAGGTCTCTTCCTATAGGATTAAGGTGGCACATTTTAGACTTTCCTTAAAGGTGCACTCAAGCTGCTCTAATATCCTGATGGTTTGTTTTAGCCAATACTCGGCCCTTGCAACATCATCCTTCACAGCACCTAGAAAATCCAATGCCCCTATCTTCTTTACACTTTCCAGATAAGTCTTCTGCAAGGTAGTTAGGGGTGGTGGCGGAGGAGCAATAATGGTATGCCTCAACAAATCTACAATCTACTGTAAGTGAGCTAGTGAAGCTTATACTTGTGTCTATGGTTATGGATAGTGTGTTGCATCACTTGATACTAACGTGGTTGCACACACTTTCATAACATATATGTTTATAGAAATGTGACTACTAACTCCTCCCCTCATTTTGGTGGGGTCAATTCACTCATCATGCACAACTATAAGAGAATAAGTAATCAGCCTCATAGAGTATAGCTTTATGGGGTACAAAACCTTAAACTAAGACACTCATGCATAATACAGCTAGAAATGCCTAACCCACTATGATACCACCTAATGTAACACCCCCTGCCCTATTTTTGAGGGAACCTAACCAGAGATGCTACTTCCTGTAGGTAATGCATCCTAATTATACCTCGAGGGCCATTCATTTAACACTCGTAGTCTTGTCTATCCTGTGGTTCCTTACCATTATTTCTATAATTGGATATTATACCACTCTCATAATGTGTACAAATGACTATTAAAAATAGTTTATAGGATAGAAATGTAAGCCACAAAAATTTTGGTAGCATAATGGCTAACTAAGTGAAAAACCAAAATTTTAAACCTATAAAAAGGCACTTCTATATTCATCATTATCATTCTCACTAACTCCTAGACCCATCTAATCGCCTAATCAATCAGTTATTCTCAGCACACAATCACATCACACAAGGTTTTAGACTTACCATCAAGTAAACAAATAATAATATATCCTTACAGAATACAGCTATAAATAGGCATCAAGCAATTCGGTTTAACCTTTATAGGTTATAATATCTCAAAACATGTTTTTATTTACATTCAAATTATAGACCTAGCCCCCTACTATTCATGAGTGTCTAACACTACACATGCCTATAAAAGATAGAAACGTACCCCCAAGAAAACTGATTAGCTACACTATACACATTGAGGGTAGACCACTTCTACTATTCATAACCTGTGCAACGAAAGACAAATATATTGAGTACAAACTCAGTAGTGAATTTGATGTAATAGATGTATGTCATACACAAAATCATATAATAGTCACAAACTAGGTTAGTCATATGAATATGTAGATAACAATTACATGCAATTCTATCATGCATCAGTCCATTTTATTAAATCATAATCAGTGTGTATTGTAATCTACTTAAATATGCCATGTTACATCTATTAAATTTAATCATGTTAACTGTAGCATAATTCCACTCTAGTTATTACCATTGTAGTTATTACCAATATTCTTTTCCAGGCTTATACTAGAAAGACTATGCTTACAAACACTGGATAGTGGGATCTAAATAGTGCAGTGGCCTATATTTTGGACCTTAGTAGCTGCACTTACCCACATCTATTCGATAGTAAGGATTAGTTCCTAGGAACCTCCCAGTTTGAAGTGGTAGGGATCAGTCTTAGTGGACCTCCCAACAATAATAGGGATAGTAAGGATCATCCTCGTGGGACCTCCTAAATCCAAGTCATTAAATTAGGTGGATAGCAGGGATTAGCCTTGAGGGCCCTTCCAAATCCTTAGATAAAATAGGTAAGCATGGATCAACCCATGTGGATCTCGTAATAACTAGCTGTAGGGCTCACTCACAGAACCTCAGTAGCTGTACCCACCATCTTAATCATACAATTAATGATCCAGGAGGACTAAAACCCCTAGCAGCTACTAATTCCCTAGTTAACTGATCAACCCATCTAATGGGTGTCCAACTGATATGGGCTAATCTATAGTATTAATTTATTCACACAGTTATAGGTTATTTATCAATATTCATAATGTCACCATAATTCTCACACTGATGTGCACACCTACACTTACACATATCTCCCAAGTTGTGGGTCACTTTATGAGAAAATACTATTTATTTGGTCTATTTCATAATTTCCAGTCTCAAGTCATCACCATGAAATAATCCATTCCATTCACATTAACATCTTTGTAAACTCATCATTATCATTCCCATATTTCCCTATCATTATTATTATCACATTTACTTGCATTCTCACATCTAATACATTCAAGTACATTCACCCATACCATGCCATATGTTTATGCCCAAAAATGATAACTTCCACACACATTATACACTTAGTACACATTACCATATTTTAACTTACACAACACATTTTTATCATCCTTTATTTTCTTTACCAATTATTCCTTTTAAAAAGACATTTTATGCTTACTTTGTTACTTAGTTACCATGTCATTTCTAATTACACATATAAGCACACTTTGCCATGCCAACATACACCATTCGGCCACACTAAGAACACACACATACACACGATTTTCTTTCATGCCAATTATGCCAATAAGCTTCTCATTATCATGCTAACATAACCATATATTCATTTCTCCTCATATGTGCATGCATACATACCAACTCACACTTCTATACACACTCACATGCATATATACATGCACACACATCACGACACATAGATTATATTAAATTTACATACCTAGGGTGTGAAAACACCCTTTTTCACCATTTTACTCCTTGGTATGGCCTTCCTTACCAATTCCTTTTCCTTAACCTAAAAAATACACATTTAGGGCTTAAAAAATTTCTCAAAAATTCTACACAACTCCAAATTGAAATCTAAGCTCATTATTTTTCTTAGAACACTTAAAGCTATCTAAAAATAAATAAAAAGTGGGATTAAAAGCCTTAAACTAAAAATTATCACTATTTACCCCTTCTCTAAATCTCACATTCTATTTAATATTTCTCAACTTTGTCATATGGAATAGGTTTTGAATGTTATAAAGGTGAAAAACCACATAAAAATTATAAGGTTAGGTGTGTGAGGAGAGAGAAAAGAAGAAAAAATAGTAGAGGGGTTACTTAAAGATGGCATTGACCATTTAAGGGAGGTGGGGAGGATGAAGGTGTTTGGCATTTATGGCACTCCCACATGTGCCTAAGCTTTTATATTAAGTGGTTGGGTGGTTCCGATCATTGCACGTGGTGATCCAACGGCCCGTTTTAATATAATTTTCTTTTAAACTTTAGAAATTTAAAATAATTTTTTAGACCTCTAAAAATCATCATTTTAGTGCCAAAAAACCTCGATAGTGCCTATTAAGGGCCTCATAAAATCTTGGTTCAAAATTCCCTTAGGAGATAGGGTTACTATTCAGTTGCATAATCTAAAAATTCCAAATAAATATCAAACAACCTCAGAATATTAAAAACTCTTCACCAATAGACTCATTGGAAATTTTGAGCTTCAGGGTATGGTATTTCTAGGTCCATTTGGGCATATCCTAGAGTTGTCCCAGCATAAACTCAACTAAGGTCACTATTCTAGTCTTGGCCCAAATTGATTTATTGGTTTAGCTAAAAGTTTTAATTATTTCACTTTTATCATTTTCTATCCCATCAAAGTTTTATGACCAGTACTCCCCTTTTTTGGCTATCACAGAGTGCCCTAGCTTTATGGGAGATGTTATTCATGCCTCGGAGGTACTATTCATGAAACTGAGAATTATAGGCATTGCTTATTTAATGGTTGATATATGATACAATGTGGAAGTGAGGAATAAGAGTTATAGACAAGTCAAGAATGAATCTTTAGTAATATTGATAAACCTTGATTTGAACAATGAAACTAAAGAATATATGTTTCTAAAAAGGGAAATTAAAGCACTAATGATTTAATGAGATCCCATAAGGGATTATGTAAGTATTTGACTATGAGATAAGAAAGAATGATGATATACAAGTTATCGACTTTATGTAATACTACCATGAATTTAATGGAATTAAATGAGTATGAACTCCAATGGCATAAAATGTTTAATGGTATTAGCGTAATGACATGATAAGGGTAATAAGGTTTATATGAGTTAGATAATCTACTGGATAGGTTAATAGTCAACTAGAGAATTAGTAGCTACTACAAAACTTTAATTTAACCTTTGGCACTAGTCTACAAGGATCATTGCCTATATGTATGATGGAGTGTAGTCGTCGAGGTCATGTATAAGGACCCTTGCACATTTCATGTTATGGAGAGGTCTATGAGGGCCACTACCTATTATTGAGAGATCCACAAGGGCCACTCTATGCTATGTGATGAAATGTTATTATGGGTGTGGTTATCGAGGTCTAAAATGCATATCCCTGTACAACTTTTAAGATAGAGTGTGGTCGTTATGGTTTTGGATGAGAACCCTTACACATTGTTCATTTTATGATTCATGTGGCTATTGAGGTCTAAAATCCAGTCCTCGTATACCTTTGGATACTGTTATCTAGTATTTAGGGTATGATCTTTCAAATACTAGTGGAAAGATTAAGTAACCACTTAAAAAGGTGTTCAATTAAACTAAAATAGTTATAATTTAAAAAGGGTGAAATTATTTGGCTAGTTTAGCTTAATTAAAAGTAGAATGTTCTAAGAAACAAATATGGTAATCCTAAATTATGAATGACATGGGTAAGGTATATGTGAATGACTATTCTTCCTACGTTGTCATAGTTAGATTAAATAAAGTATATGAAATTTATGATAAAGTTCTTGTGGTAGACTTATAACTATAATTAAGGTCTTTTAAGTCATTGTATACATATACAGAGGATTTTGCATTACTAATTAAAAAGATGAAATCAATCTTATGCTTGACAACTAAAAAGGTGAAATTAATGTAATCCAAAGAGAACATAAACTTAGGAACACTTAAGATAAACTATTAGTAATCTAAGGATTGATAGTTGTCTTCCTTATTGGACAAGAAATCTATATAAACCATGATAATATACAAAAGTATAAACTTTGATAAAATAAATTGAAAATCTTGTATCTTATTATCATATTATAGTTTAAGATTATTTGTATTCATAGATAATTATTAAATTGATGCTAAATATCGATGTACATGTACATTATAAATTGAGTTATATAATGCCATTGTGTGTGAATTATACTTGATGTAGTGTGTTTACATATGCTTGATGCTAATATACATGTATATTGAATGGAATACACTAGTAAGTGTATACTTAGCATATTGGTTTTCTATTGCATAGGTTATAGCTACTATGTAAAGTGCATAGCCTCCAAGCAATAGTGTAAATCAAGGAATTTCCTTTTACAGTATACTCTATGCACATCTATATGATGTAGTGTACAATTTTGAATAGGTACTCATGTATAGATTAAGGGTGATAAGTTAGAAGATATGTTTAGTAGTACTTAGTCATTTTGGATGTAAATATGTTTATGCTAGATCCAAGCTAAAGAGAAGTGGTAAATGTAATGTAAATTGTTGTAGACAAACATAATGTATAGTAACATGTGGCTTGATATGTATATGAACTAGTAATTCAATGATAAGGATATTTTATGAGATATGTAGATATTATGCATTAGAGGATCAGAAGGATCTTAGAGTGTGGACTGAGCTTTAAACTTGTTTAGAAATGTGTTTCATGTAGGTTTTAAATTTTTTATTTTTACTTTTAATAGCTATTATGCTATTATATTTTTGTCAAATCAGATTTTGAAATAAAATGTCTAACGTAAGTTTCACATGTTTGGTTAATAAGTTATAGTTTAATGATTAATCAATATTGTATGTAGCTATAAAGGGTTTTGAAAAAGTTAAAGAAGTATTAGAATAAAGATAATAAAGGATGTTAAGTAGGTAACATTTTAAGGTATCATCTCTTATTAGGGTTCTAAAATGGATTGGATAAGGGATGTCACAAAGGGTATTACATATAATGGCACTTTTGACATTTTTTAACATACTTCGAGTAGTTATGGTCTATGGTAAGGCAAAAGAACCCTCAACACATAATTTTCCTTACCAATGCTAAGCTCCTCATATGTTTGCCACAAGATCTAAAATGTACTTCTTCTATAATTTTATTGGCTTCGTTTCTCATCTAAATAATAGAGTTGAATATCATCTATTTGCCTTTTATAGAGTCTTTCATTTACATTGATAAACTAAGTGGACATACTTTTCTACGTTGAAGTAAGGCTTATATGAGTTGGTAACTATAAAGGGTTTTATGATCACCTCTTCTAAATTGTCCCACGTGCAAACTAACATTGCTAAAGCATCAGCCAGCTAGTTTTTATTTCTCTAGACATCTCAGAAAGTAAAAATATCAAACTATTGATTAAGAGACCTTAAATGTTCCATATAAGGCATCAACTTCCCTTCCTGAATAGACCATTCTTTATTAATCTAGTACACAAATAAGGATAAGTCTCCAAATAATTCTATAATTTTTACACTAAGAGACAAAAGAGCTACCAACCTATATACATTATTACTTACCTTGTATCCTAACATTTTAGCTAATAGTAGCTATTCCCTATCCGATGTTATTAAGATAACCCCTTGTACCTGCTCCTTTGTATTAGCAGCTTTATCGAAGAATATCTGCTATACTTGTACAATAATAGGTGCTAAATCTTTGTTCAAGAATTCATATTTAATCACTTTTCCTTCAATTGGATGATTAGCTAGGAATTTAGCTACTGCGTTCCTTTTGATAATTTTCGTTGTTATTTTTGGATGTAAAATTCTTATAACAAAAGGAGCCATTTACTTATCCTATCTAATAAAAAAAGATGTTATCTGTAAGTAACTTAAGGGGCCATATTTGGCTACCACTTGAATCATATAAGATTAAAAGTAATGTTTGAGTTTTTTTAAGCCCAAACTAGTATTAGACATATCATTTCCAATTCTATGTATTGCATGTCATAAGGAAAAAACTTCTTACTTAAGTAGTAAATGGTGTATTCTATTCCACATTTGATTTCTTATGCGACTATTGCTCCTACTAAGTTCTGTTTTATAGACAAATATAGGTTCAAAGGTTTTCCCGATCTTAGTGGATAAAGAATTAGTGGATTTGCCTAATATTATTTAATGGTGTTAAAGGTTATTTGATAGTCATCAATTTATATGATGATTCATCTTTTCATAAAGGCTTAAAAGTGGGCTCACATATGGTGGTGAACTTGGCTATGAATTGGCTGATATATTGAATTCTCCCTTAAATACTTATTATTTTTTTTACTTCTTTGGTATTGGTATCTCTCTAATAGCTCTAACATTGTTAGGTTTTACTTAATCCCTATTTGGCTCACTATATGTCTTAAAAGCTTTTCAAAGTTACTATAAGGCACACTTCTTAGGGTTTAAATGTAGGTTGTATCTGTCATCCTTTGGAAGAATTTTTCTAAGGCCTCGATATGCCGTTCCCTTGTAGCATATTTAATCATCATATCATTCACATAGACTTCAGCTTCTTTACGGATTAAGTTAGCTAATATTCTTATGGCCACTCTCTAATAAGTAGCAACAACATTCTTTAGTCTAAAAGGTATGACCCTATAATAGAAAGTACCTCATTTAGTGATTAAAGTTACTTTGTTCAGGATTTATTTATATCTAACACAACCATCAATAAAACTATACATTTTGTATTTAATAGCACTATCAATTAAGACATCAATGTGCAATAAAGGGAAATAATCTTTTAGACAAACTTTTTGTAACACCCTCTGCCCATTCTAAAAGGAAACAGACAAAGCATGCTACTTCCTATTGGTCACCTAACCCTAAATTACCCTAGGGTTCATTCGTTTAACACTTATGACATTTTGAACATCTTGGTCTTATGTTGCCTATTTAGTGATTATTATTGTACAACCTTTTAATACTGCCTATTTTAGTCTAACAAAACATTAGTTTACATCTGTTATTCATTTTACATAAATTTAGGCAGCATAACGGCTACTGGGGTGAAAAACCAAAAATTTTTCCTGCACAAAAAGCACTTCTATAACATTACAGCCTATATCCTCACCTCTTAAACCCTTTTGGTCCCCTAAACCAATATCAATATCAGACACATAGCAATCATATGGTCTTAGACCCACAGTACTCAAATAAAAATATATATATACATTCTATTATAAGGTCATCCATATACTAGTCACACAGTTTGTTCATCTAAGACTTATAGATAACTTCATAGTTATGTTCACCCTCTACCCAATCTATACATATACATGAGTGCTATACTTCTATCACTATCAAGATCCTGAATATATACCCAAAAACTCATGGACTGCTACACTACACCTGCTGAAGCTGAGTAGCTTACCCTTGGTTCTAACTTGCATATCAAAACAATGACA
>CANXYI010575733.1:0-12644 GCA_948208565.1 Hura crepitans
TCGATTAAATGGTTCGTTTTAATCTGATTTTCTTTTAAAATTCAAAAATTCAAAATAATTTCTTAGGACCTCTAAAAAATGTGATTTTAGTGCCAAAAATTCTCAATAGTGCCCATTAAGGGATTTTTAAAATCTCAGGTCAAAACTCACTTGGCAACTAAGGTTACTATTCACTCATGTAATTAAGAAATTCCTAATAAATATCAAACGATATTAGAATATTAAAATTCCTTCACTAATAGACTCAATGGAATTTTTTTACCTTTAGGGTATGATATTTTCATATCTATCCAGGCATACCTTAGACCATTCCAGCACCATGTCAACTAAGGTCACTATTAACTAGTTATTACCCTAAAATGATTTATTAGTTTTGCTAAAAGTTTTAATTCTTTTGTTTTCATTTTTGTGGCTTGTTAAAGTTTTATGACTATTACTTCCTCTTCTATCCATCATAAAGTGCCTGATGTCCTAGGAGACACTACTCATGCCATAGAGATACTCTTCATGAAACTGAGATTTATGGGCATTATAATTCTTCCCCTTTTAAGAAATTTTATCCTTAAAATTACCTGGCAAGAACATATGGATACTGAGCTTTCATTTTCTCTTTCCTTTCCCATGTGGCTTCCTCTATCTTATGGTCCTTCCATAGCACTTTCACCAATGGTATAGCTTTATTTCTCAATTCCTTGACTTTTTTGGCCAATATCTATATTGGATCTTCCTCATAAGTCGAGTCTGGTTGTACTTGAATCTCTTATATAGATATCACATGGGTAGGATAAGATCCATACTGCCTCAGCATCGAAACATGGAATACATCATAGATCTATTGCAATTTTGGTGGTAAGGCCAATCAATAAGCTACCGATCCCATATGTTCTGTGATCTTGTATGGACCAATGAATCTAGGACTCAATTTCCCTTTTCTACCAAATCTGAGTACTTTTTTTCCACGGCAATACTTTGAGGAAAATTTTTTCACTGACCTTATATTTAATTTCTTTTTGCTTCAAGTTAGCACATGACTTATGTTGATTTGTGGTAGCCTTTAACCTGTCCCTTCTAATTCTAACTTTCTCCTTAGCATCCCTAACTAAATTAGGTCTCATAAGCTTACTCTAACCTACTTCACTCTAATAAAGTGGTGTTTTACATTTTCTACCATACAATGCCTCATAAAGTGCCATGCCTAAACTAGCCTGATGGCTGTTGTTATAGGCAAATTTTGCTAGAGATAAATACTGGTCTTAACTCCCTTTGAATCAATGGTATAACTACATATCATATCTTTTAATACATGTATCACCCATTCTAATTGTCTATCCATCTATAGGTGAAATGCTATGCTAAAAGTTAGACGAGTACCCAAAGCTTTTTGCTGTCTCTTCCAAAATCTAGAAGTAAATTAAGGGTCTCAATCTAAAATGGCAATTGGCACTCTATGCAATCTCACAATCTTATGACAATATAATTGTGCTAACATATCTAAGGAATAATCCATCCTAACTAGGATAAAGTGGGCTGCCTTGGTCAATTAATCCAAAATTACCCAAACTGTATCATATTTACTCCTTATCATTGGCAATCCCATGGCAAAATCCATGGTAACTTTTTCCCACTTCTATTATGGGATCACTATAGGGTGTAACAATCTGAAAGGAAGTTGATGTTCTACTTTCACTTGTTGACATGTCAGGCATCGAGCCATATAATCTCTTACATCCCGCTTTATTCCTAGCCACCAATAGTAAGATTTCAAGCCTTGGTATATCTTTATACTCTTTAGATGCATGGAATAGGGGGCTTCATAGGCTTTTCTTAATATCTATGTCCTCATTTCATCTAACTCAATTATACATAGTCTACCATGAAAATAAAGGTATCCATCTACCTTGACTTCAAACTCTGTAGTGTTCCCCTCTTTGACTTTACTCACCATTTGTATAAGCTGATTACCTTGCATTTGTGCCTTTTTTATCTACTAATTAAAGTTAGGTTTTACTTGCAATTCAACTAAAACTGTATCACCTTCAACATACTCTATTCTAACATTCATAGCTCTTATAGTAGCTATGAACTTTTGACTCAAGGCATTTGTAACTACATTCTCTTTCCTCAAGTGATAATCAATTAGACAATTGTAATCCTTTATTAACTCTATGCAACATCATTGCTTTAAGTTTAACTCTTTCAGCATAGGGAGATACTTCAAACTTTTATGGTCAGTATAGATATAACACTTTTCACCACACAAGTAATGTCTCAACACTTTCACTGCAAATACAATGGTAGCTATTTCTAGATTATGTGTTTGATAATTCCATTCATGTGGTTTTAATTGCCTAAAAGCATACATTACTAACTCTCCATCCTGTATTAGAACACACCCAAGTCCATTATGGGATGTATCACTATAAATCACATAATCTCTTCCCTATGCTAGCTGAGTGAGTATTAGAGCTTCAGTCAATATTACTTTCAACTTATCAAAGCTTGCTTGGCATTTATCATCCCACACAAATTTGACATCCTTTTGCAACAATCTAGTTAATGGGGTGGCAATCATGGAAAAGCCTTTTACAAATCTTTAGCAATACCTAGCCAAACCTAGGAAGCTTTGGATTTTAGTCACATTCTTAGGAGGCTTCTATTGCAACATAGCTTTAACCTTATTAGGGTTAACCCTAATGCTATCTACAGAGACAATGTGACCTAAGAAGGCTACTTCAATTAACCAAAATTCACACTTAATCAGCCTTGTATACAATTATTTCTCCCTTAGAGTCTATAACACAATTCTTACATGTTGCTCGTGTTCTTCCTTATTGTTGGAATACACTCGAATGTTATCTATAAAGACTATGACAAATTGGTCAAGGTATGGCTTAAAGATTCTATTCATGAGCTCTATGAAAGCTATAAGGGAATCAGTAAGACTAAATGGCATCACTAGGAACTCATAATGCCTGTATCTAGTTTTAAATGCAATCTTCAGAATATCTAATTCCTTAATTTTCAATTAGTGGTACCCTAATCTCAAGTTAATCTTAGAAAACACAATGGCACCTTAAAGCTGATAAAAGAGATCGTTAATTCTAGGCAATAGGTATTGTTCTTGACTATTACCTTTTTCAACTACCTATAATTGATACACAGTGAAAGAGACCCATCTTTTTTCTTCACAAAGAGCACTAGTTGTAACACCCTTACTTAATTCCTGAAGAAACATGATAAGGATGCCACTTCCCATTTGGTTACCCATTTTATTATTTTCCCAGGCCTTATTTCTTTAACACTTATTGATCTGATAAATATTATTATATATGTGAGCTTATTTTCTATCATTTCACCATATTATTCTTATATTAACTATAAAACTCTGTTAAAAACTTTCGATGTGTCTGAAAACCATTTTTTAAGAAAATCGGGTAGCATAATGGCTACCCGGGTTAAAAATTAAAAATTTTCCTACATAAAAATACACTTTTATAATATCATACAATAACCATCCTCAATATGGACCCATCTGGTCCTTGAAATTCCTTCATTCTTAACGGTTATATCTCAACAAATCTTAGGGTCTTAAAGCCATAATAAACAACAATTATCAGACAATAGTAGTTATATATATACAGAAATATAGCTAGTTTTACTCTTGAGTTAACATTTATAAACTATCAGTTATTACAATATTTTCATCTAAACAATACTAAACCCATACCATTTTATAGCTATACATGAGTACATAACCTATCTAAAAACAAACCAAATAAAGATTTGTACCCCTAAACACTCTGGTTAACTATATAAAGGCTTTAATTTCATAGTTACTCCCTATCTTCTACCTATGCATTAGAATACTGATATGCTAAGTATAACTCAGTGGTGAATTTGATAAAATAAATACATGTACACACTTAAGCATGTGCAGACATATAGTCATGTAACATACCATAATACAAACTATTCAAATAGTCACATTTTCATTCTCACAATCATATTATAGTTTATAAAATAATATCATCTCATTTATGGATTAGTTTCATAATAGGGCCTATACCGAAAGACTATACCTAAGAACACTGGACAATGGAATGCAAATAATGCAATGGCCCATATTTTGGATCCCTATGGTTGTACCTACCCATAACCCCTAATAATAGGGATTAGCTACATAGAACCTCCCAATATTGGTGCAATAAGGATCAATCTAGCAAAAACCTCCTAAATTAACATAATATCATCAATAATGCAAATGGTGGATATCAGGGATCAGTCCCATAAACCTTCTAAATCCATGGTAATTGGTAGTAGGGTTTATAAGACCTCCCAATACTCGATTTGTAGGGCTCATATCAAAACCTCGATAGCTGTACCTGCCCTCATAAATAATAACATAAGTAATGGTCTAAAAGACCAAACCTAGCAGTTGCTTTATTCCTTAGTTTATTTCATATATTGATTTTTCATTTAAGTAAATGTATATTATCAAGTTATTATTTCACTTTACTATTTACTTAGTCACTTTATGACCCCTATTCACAATTTCATATTTATATGATCTTTATTATCACTTTTCCATACACAAAGTCATTCACTTTCCTTATTCATTTTACTTATATACACAACTTTATTCCATACCACATTACACATAAATAGAGTCATTTGCACATCCATATGTGCTTGCCATTTCACCTTATAAAATTATGACAAATGAAGTAATTTCATAAGGTATTCTCTATTTCATCAATCATATATACTCATCATCCATTTATACCTAAATTATATGCCTTTAATGCATTAATAACTTAAACACATTTTCACACACACAAGTAGCACCATTCAAGCACTTCATGCACACTAACTTACACATTCATTTTTATCCCATTTATCATATTTCTAGTGTTCTCATTAACATACTAATAATGTACATTAAACAGGTTATATAATTATACACATTTACATAAAAATCTCACATTTCCATACAACAAAATCGAGCATTTTCATGTATGTCATGAACACACATAAATTTTACTCAAATTCATATACCTAAGGGTGATTAGGCATATTTTTCTCTCACTTTAAGGCCTTAAAGTGCCTTGTTCCTTGTTGGCCTCACCTTTTCCTAAACATGCACATTTTCACATTAGAAAAATTCTTTAAAATCCTACAATGCTCCAATTGAAATTTGATAAGAATAAGACATCTTAAAATATTCCCTAGTACCTAGAAATAAAATAAAAAAATGGATTTTGATCACTTACCCATTATGTTGACAATATTCACCAAGTGTTTATATCTTTCTCTTAAGTCTTCATTTTTGGTTTCTTCCACTTTGAATAGGTAGATTAGAGCATAGAGGAAAAAATGGATATATAATTTAAGATTTTGGTGGAGAATTAAAAGAGAAAATGAAAAAAAATGGAAAGGTTACACTTTTAATTGCATTAGCTTAAGGAAGAAAATGGGGAAAATGGACTTTTTTTGGCACATGTGGCACTCCCACATATGCTAGGCCACTTATGCTAAGTGTGCTAATGGCTAGGATTGCGACACGTAGTGATCTAACGGCCCAATTTTTCTCGATTTTCTTTTAAACTTTGAAAATTCAAATTAATTTTTTAACATCTTTAAAAATCAAAATTTTAATGCCAATAATTCTCAATTATGCCCATTAAAGGCCCCGTAAAATTTTGGGTCAAAATCCATAAGCAAGTTGAGTTACTATTCACTTGCAAAATCTAAAAATTCAAAATAAACATCAGATGGCCTCATAATATTAAAATTCATTCCCTAATAGACTTATTAGAATTTTTAACTTCAAGGTATGGCATTTTCAAGTCCATCTGGGTATATCCTACACTATTCCCGGCACAAACCCAACTAAGGTCATAATTCACTAATTTTATAGCCTGTTATTATTTATTAGCTCTATTAAATCTTTTAATTATTTTGTTTTCATCATTTTATGGCCTATCAAAGCTTTATGTGTAGTACTTACCCCTTTTTCCAACACATAGAGCGTTGACATCCTAAAAACACCACTTATAGCTCGAAAAAATTGTTTATAAAACTAAGTTTCATGAGCATTACACTGGTGCTCCCCATAGAGAAGTACTCAACCTAATAAAGCCTTTATCTAGCAATTCTTACAACTAAACCTTTAGCTTCTTCAATTCTATAGGTGTTATCCATTGCAGAATGATAAATACAAGGGTAATACCAGGATACACCTTAATCTCAAAGTCAAGCTCTTGCTGTAGTGGTAGTCTTGGTAGTTTATCTAAGAATACTTTAGGGAATTTTGACACTACTAGTATCTAATCAAGGCTCGGTGTGGTGTTGTTTGTATCTATTACATGAGCTAGGTAAACTATACATCCTTTCTAGATGAGTCACTTAGTTGTTATAGCTGAGATAAGATTAGGTAAGAAATTTTGCTCACTAACTACTATCACTTTACATCCCTCAACTGTTTTGAGGGTAAGCCTCCTCTGCTTAAAATCAACCATTGTTCGATGTTCAGATAACTAATCCATACCTAAGATAACATCAAATTCATAGAGAAGGAGTTCAATAAGATCGACTAGAATTACTTAACCTTGAATTATCAAAAGATAATGTCTATGTAATGTCCATCAGTTGAGGCTCTGTGAACAATACCACTGAGGCCGTAAAAGTGTTCCCATATTATTAGGTCACCTTCATGAGGCTTCAGGTAGGTGTACTAGTCATGAAACTTTGAGGGGCTATAAAATGATAAAATTGACTTAATTTAAAGATTTAGTAGAATCAATAAATTATTTTAGGTTGTAATCTAGTAGATAATAGGCTCAAATTGAATTGAGCTAGGAATGACTCGGGATGTGCCCGGATAGACCTAAAAATTCCATATCCTTAAGGTTAAAAATTCCTGTTAGTCCATTGGTGAAAGAATTTTTGAATTCTAAGGTCATTTGCAAATTTTCTTAATTTTAGGGTTTTGCATGTAAACTGAGGTAGTTGGTTAACTATCCTATAGGTGGAATTTGGCTATGAAATTTTATGAGCCCCTAAATAGGACTAATTGAGGATTTTTAAAACAAATGCAATTATTTTTAGAGGTTCGAGTATTTTTTAAAATTTCCCAAAGTTTCTATTGAAATCGAGCTTTTTCAGTTGTTTGGGTGGCATGTAGGCCCCACCTATGCCACCTCAGCCACTATATAAGGCTTAAGGTGCCACCTAAATGGCCACTTGGCCACGTCTACCCACCTTTCCTTCTTTCTCCTTCCTTTCTTCCCTTTGTTGTCTGATGTCATCTTTAATTTATCCCTTCCATTTTTGTAGCTTTAAGTAAGCTTTTCCTATATCTATTACAACCATAAATCCCCTAAATATGTTGGAAATTAACTTTGTAAAGCTGTTGAAAGCCATAAAAGCCCCTAAAGTGAAAGAAAATTCTTAAAAGCAAAGGTATTTAACAAAGAGGAAAAAAGAGCAACTTCTTATGTGTAAGTAATTCCACCCTTTTTAATTTACATCTTAGAGGATTTGGTGATTCTAAGAACACCTATGTGATTAGAATTTAATTTAGAGGTGTGTGTGAATTTTGGTGCATATTTTAAAGGGAATAGGCATGTATGGAGACCAAAGAAGAGGATGAGGAATTGGTGACTTCCTTCAAGCTTGAAATGTGGAATTCAAATCCTTAGATTGGGAGGTAAGTGAATTTAAAGCATTGAATGCATATGATTTGGAATTGGTATGTAAAAGGTATAGAAACCTTGTATGGAATTGATGGCAATTATGGTTAAGGTGTATGTAGTTATGAATTAGGCATGTATTTGTGTTATTTGTGTATGAAATGTATGATTAGAATGATGATTTGGTGAAGAAAATGAATGGAAGGACTAAGTCCTCATTTGGTCGAGAGGTGTGTATTGTGTGTATGGCTTGTTTAGGGTGGTTTTGGCATAACTTCTAAGGTTTTTGCCATGAAAATGTATGAATTGTAATCATATGTGGTGAGAATTAGGAGTGTTGACATTAGGCCTTAGATGGTTGAGAGGTGGGCTTGGCATATAGGCTAGGTGTATTGCAAGTTTGCATGGCAAATTGTGTAGGAATTGGCTTATTGTTGATGGCATTTTTGAGGTAGGTAATAAACTTGATGAATAAAGCTTATGTGTGTGTGTGTGTACGCACGCTTAGTGTGGCCGAGGCATATATAAGGCATGTATTGGCTTTGTTTGCATAGTAATGGCATAATGTGTATATATGCATACTTGTATGATGTCTAAGTGTACATAGGTATGCTTGAATATGACAGAAAGCATGTATAAGGTAATTTGAGGCTTATGGCCAAGAGTTTTAATATGCTTTAATTTATGCTAGCATATCCATCACTCATAAGCCTTAAATCTTCGGGTATATGAAAAGGTGAACTAATCGATTGCTATTATCCTAGGTTGGAAAGACTTGTTAGGAGGGACCTCTGCTTGTGGGAGCCAATAAGCCTTCTAACTAAACCGTGTGCCTATATATTTAAGCTTAGCAATTTCCCCTAGGATAGAATGACCTTAAAAAATTGTGAATGCATTATGAATGCTATATAGGCCTATTATCTTTAACCTTATTTAAAGTGGGGGCAAGCTTATTGTGCCTTTTTATCTAGAATAGGCCCAACCTAATTTCACTTCGAATAAGATTTAAATATCATAGGCTATTGTATTCACATACACTTTAAACACAAGAGGTCATTAGGCTTAATAAGCCCATAAGCAAGCCTATGCATCCCTTAATAATACTTAGGTAATCCCACCTAAGAAAGAAATGACTTAACCATGTGTATGGGTGGAATAAGGTGGGAAGGTTTTCTTGCATGTGTTTGTCCTTACTGCACCATAAGCATGCATTGCATGTCATGCACCATCGACATCTTGCATTGTTAATATTATACATGCATCATATGTAACCCCTTGTTTTGATAGTCATAATTAATCCTTTATTCACTGCTTAGTGGAAATAGATAGGCAAGCATCTAAATCAAGTTAGTGAAGCACTACTAATACAACCTAAGTAAGGAACAATGTCAGCTGATGAGTATGTAACCAAAGCCCTATTCATGGAGGCAATGAATAAGATGGAGAAAAGAATGATGGCAGTTGTAATTGGTGCCCTATCTCAGGTCCATAACAAATAAGAAGTAGGTCAATCTTTGGCCACTCACAAAGGAAAAGAAATAGTAGATATGAGAAATAACCAATCATCTGATGATGAAATTCCACTTGTTACTAAGATATACCACAAGGTTCTCCCTTCTAAGGTAGTTAAGGATGACTAGCTGAAGAAGCTCAATGAGAAAATGGAAGCCATGACTAGGCTAGTCACTGGGGGCAAAGACATTGACCTTGATGATATCAACTTAAAGCCTAATTGAGCAATGCCTCATAGACTCAAAATGCCTGACTAGAGCAAGTTCGATGGCATAATTGACCCTTACACTCATTTGAAGCAATATGTTATTGCTGTGAGAGCTACTCATGTATTTAAAGAATAAATTGTAAGCTTATTCAACATGTCTCTCACGAGCCAAGTTTTGGATTGGTAACATTACTAAGAAAAGAGGGTCAAAGAAGATTGGAATGAATTAGCACGGGTATTCAATAAGCAATATTCTAATAATTCCAGTATAGAAATTACCTTAAAGGATATAGAGTTATTGAAACAAAGACTAAATAAGAGTTTCTCTGATTACCTGTAAAGATGAAGAGATAAAATCTTAAAGATGAGGAATAAGCCTGAGGATTTTGATCAAATCAAAATATTAATAAAAAATGCAAATAGTTACATGAACAATAGGTTAACTGCTAAAGGTATCACTATATTCAAAATGATGAATAATCCCACTTTCACAAGTAGTAATACTAGGGGTATAAACAAAAAAGCTGATGTGCATGCTATCCAAGGTAGAAGGTATTCCAACTTGGGTAAGACTTTGTCATGGTGTTTAAGAAAACTCACCAAGAAGGGTAAGTTACAACCACTTCCACCTCAACCATCTAACGGACCATTACCACCCAACCATAGGCACAGCCAGTATTATGCTTATTATCAATGAACTAAACACCTTACTGACAATTACAAACTCCTTAGAAAAGCCATCAAAAACCTCATAGATACCAAACAAATACCTAATCCTAAAGCCACCTCAAAGCTTTTACCAAAACACCAATTTACTTGCCTTCTCAAATCTAGACTGCTCGAAGAATATGTGCTTAAAGAAATCTATGGATCCGACCAGGAGATCTATAAAGGGGGTGAGAGAGAGTGAATCCATTCTTTTAACTAGCTTATGGGAAAGTAAGGGTGATGGTGAGCTTGGGAAGAGCAAGAGCTTCTAAGATGAATCTTTTGATTAAGATTCTAAAGAGGGAAAGAGAGAGCCACTTAGGGTTAAGGAAGAAGTAGTAGAGAAAGTTGACAAGAATGGTCGAATCCTACCTAGAAAAGAACCTAAAACCAAAGAAGTTAAGCATGACAAAGTATTAAAGCAACTAAAAAAGACCTAAGCTAATAATTAGCATTTGGGACTTACTGATGTCATTAAAAGACCATAGGCAAAAAGTAGTTAAAGCCTTAGGTCAAGTTGCTTTGTCTACCACTATCACCCCAAGTGAGCTAATTTAAGTGAAGAAAATGGGCAAGAAAGGCCTAGTTACTTTCTCTAATGCTAACTTACCTTTAAAAGGAAGGGAACATAACTGATCCCTCTTTATAAAGGCCAAAATAAATGGGAAAAATATAGGACGTGCCATGTAGGATGATAGTTCCTCACTGTGTATTTGCCCGACTAAAATCTTGCTTTGTTTATGAATCAAGAAAGAAGATTTAACCCTTTCAACCATCACTATCAAAGCATATGATGACATATAAAGACAAGCTAAAGGCTTTTTCACTATTAAGGTTCAAGTGGGCCCTATTATGGATGATTTAGAGTTCACTGTTATTGATATCCCCATAATGTTCTTTGTTCTACTAGGAAGACCTATGTTCTATAAACTTTAAGGAGTTCCCTCTACCTTGCATCAAATGATTAAGTTCCCACATGAAGGCAATATTGTTGCCATAAAGGTTGAATTAAATCATGTAGTTTTGACATTGGCTATTGCTAATTAGCCTTTTACTAGATTTCACATTGCTAGAATTTATGAAGACTACATGGACCTTGTGGTGTCCAAAACAATGAAAAAGATGGACTTCTTCCCTAGTGCTAGTTTAGGGAAGAATTTGTAAGATATAGCTGAACCACTGTAGCTCCATACTCAAAAAGACATAAGAGGATTAGGGTATGATCCAAATGAAGGGGGGAACCTAAAGAAAAGGAATACTTTGGGGGACTATTTTGTCAAGCAATAGATCATAAAGTATGATGGGACTCCGGAACCTACAACAGTGGATGGGTGCTACAAGCCAGGCTTTGAGATCTTTGTAGATGTTGTTGATTAGCAACCAGGCCACCTCACTTAGATTTAGTGTACAAAAGAAGTCTTTCTTAAGCTGTCAGCTGTTGAAGAAATCTACTCTAGCTCTTCTAAGAATGTGTCTGATTTACTTCTTGATGAAATGTATCTTTGTGACCTCTTTGTGGCAAACAATTTTCTTTCCAACAGAATAAACAAAGAGTTTACTTATTTGTGTGATATTTTTCCTGATGGTAGCATGTATCCAAGTAATCATTATATGAGCATTTTTTATATTAACTACATTAAAACTAATACATTTAATCTTGGTATAAACGAACAACCTAAAAATATATTGATTGCCCATGATACTACTATCAATAAAAGGAAAAAATTAAGAGATTACTAAAAAAATATGAAAGAATCTTTGCTTAGAGTCATAAGGACATGTCGGGGCATTGATCATGAAGTTGCTAAACACTCCATACTAATATATGACAATGCCATTCCAATTCAACAAAAGCTAAGAAGGATGACACCTAAATGGGAAGAAAAGGTAAAGGAAGAAGTTGTCAAGTTACTTGAAGCCAAGTTCATTGAAGAAATTATCTTTCCTACTTGGCTAGCCAACATAGTTTTAGCACTAAAGAAGGATGAAAGGGTTAAAATGTGTGTTAATTATCTAGACCTAAATAAAGCATACCCTAAGGATGACTTTCCCTTACCCTATATTAATGTACTAGTTGATAGTGCAGCTATAGTGGCCATGTACTCATTTGTTGATGGATTTTCTGGGTATAACCAGATCTAAATAAAGGTGATTAACAAAAGCATAACTACCATTATAACTAAATAGGGGACACATTGCTATAAGGTGATGCCTTATGGACTTAAGAACATAGGAGCAACCTACTAATATATGGCTACCAAACTTTTCCATGACATGATACACAAGGAAGTTAAGGCATATGTGGATGATATAATGGTGAAGTTTACTGAAAGGGAAAGAGACTTTAAAGCATTAGAAAAGTTCTTCCAAATATTAGACCAATTCAACATGAGGCTTAACCTTAAGAAGTGCATTTTTAGTGTTACGTCAGGAAAGTTGTTGGGATTCATGGTTAGTAGAAATGGGATTAAAGTAGATCTAGACAAGGTAAAAGCAATCTTGTAAATACCAACACCTCGATAAAA
>CANXYI010575801.1:0-16204 GCA_948208565.1 Hura crepitans
GGTCATTTTACACATAAGTGGTTACCTAAATTGATTCATGTAAAATATGCTTGCTTGGAATATGAACAATTACTCTAACTAATTCATTTGAGTCAAAAAGGCTATTTCATGACATATAAATGCCTTAGGGGTATGTTTGTAATTTGGCACCATGGTATATACATTGAATCAAATAATAAGATTAATTCAGTTATTAGACTACATAGTTATGAAAAGACATAATGTCATGTTTTAAATGCTTTAAGTTCACCACTGAGTATCTCATATACTTCACGTACCTATTTTACTCTGTAGTGGAATCTGATGAAAGTTTAGAGGATAATTGAGAAGGAATAAGAAGGAAATATTGTACAGTTTTGATATCCATGTACCTAGGTGGGAAATGGGTAAAAGCATGTCTTTATGCTTTATATATGTGATGTATATAAGTAAACATTAATTGTTGTTGTAAATAAATAGTCTTATATGTTTTTCTTATCAATGTAGTTTAGTAGTGATGTTTATTGACGTCGTGAGCCAGAGGCTTTATATATGCATGTGTTTAGCTATGGCCTGAGGCTATAATTCTTGTGTGATAGTATATGTGCTTGATAAGATGATACTTGGGGGACCAGAAGGGTCTAAGAGATATGATAAACAACATTGAAATGTTTGTAGGTGAACAATAATTTTGGGATAATGACCCAGGCAGCCATAGTGCTGTCGGATTTTTAGATGGTACTAGATTGTGCCAAATTCCCTCTGTAATAGCTTAACCATATCAATACTAACCTAAATGGATTATAAGAACTGATTAGAGTGATTTTAGAGTCAGATAAAATTGTCTAGAGTGGCATAAGTAAAAGTAAAATGAATAATTATGGAGGAAATTTTAGGATAGGTGACATGGTAAGAAGTGTACCGCTTATAAGTTTTCTTTGGGAATCCAGTAGGGGGTGTCACAATGCCTATAACAAAGAGACAACTATCAAAGACTAGATAATGGATATCATTGGACCAAAGGCATTTGCACCCGTAGGTACATAGAAACATTAGCTTGTTAGCACTCGCTTCCAAAGATATGTAAAAACATCGGCTTATCGACACTGGCATCTAAAGATATGTAGAAATATCAACCATAAACACTGACATCCAAAGATTAGAAACATCGGCTCGTAGGCACTCGTGCACATTAGCACCTAGATCGGTGAACCCATAGGTCTCATACCTAAAGGTAAGCTAGTAGCCACTAAAAATCCTAGTTGACTAGTTAACCTATCCAAACTAGGTTGTTTAACTATATAGGCATTATTAAACCCATCATGTTATGTCATTTAAGCCATTTATATGTTTTACACCATATTATCACATAATTCATCTCATTAGCCATTATACACATTATCAAGGCCTAAAAACATATGCCCATAGCATAAATCACATAATCACGTCATGTAGCCACCTTAGGCACACATAAGGTTGTTACCACCTAAAGGTCATATTACCTAGGTGTAATAGGTCAAATAACAACATATAAAATGACATGCATTCTCATGCCTAAAATGATGAACCATTTAGCCCACTAAAGCATAAGGCGTTCAATGTTTGTGCATAACTATTTAATAGCTTTATTAACATGTAATAACATCATAAGACACATTTATGCATCTATATCTCATTAATAGCTCATTATGCCATATATAACACCATCAAGCCTTATATAGCCATAACATAAATCATATAATCACTTCTCAATTCAAGCACATTTAATCTACATCATAAACATGCATTCATGCCTTATAATGCATAGCACATCAAACATTTGCATAAAAGCCACATCTCACATTAACATGCCATTTTATGCATAATATTGGCATTTATCGATATAAGACATATAAAGCCTCATTACATGGCAAATATCCATATTTATGTCATGATGGCATTCAGCCACTCCCACATGCACACATTTATACATATAAACATATTAAACCACTCACAATCATAATCATGCCATTTTTTCCATACATTACTCATACATTCACTTTACTCCACAATTGTATCTACAACATGTCATTTTCAAATTAGAGGTATTTGACCATTACTATAAGCACACATATGTTCATTTCATCACATATAAGCATACACAATGGCATTTGCACCATATTCCCCATACATTATCCAAACATTCATTTTAGGAAAAATTAGCACATAATTCATACACCTAGCTTATATAAGGCATTCAGCCCCTTCATGGCATGCACTCATCATACATAAAAACACATTTATATCATACAACATCACCATATAACAATATTCAACTAATACATGTATTTAACTCCAAGTAGTCATTAATGCACAATATTTAATTAATGCACACATTGAGATTTAAAGCATTCTTATCCATTTTTAAGTGATTACACATAGCAAAAATAGTCATCAGGTATGCTCATAGCTATCCTAGGCCTTCTCCTTGCCTCAAGAAGCTCAGTTTGAATTCTCACCTACGAATTCAAATAGGTTCTATTTTAGAAAATCTATATAAAATCAAACAATTAATCAAATATTAAAATAACCATATAAATAGCTTTTTACACACCTAAGGGACCTAGGAAAAATATCAAAATGGAAAGAAAATTACCTGATTGTGACTTGGTCACTTTTAACCTTGGAAAGGAAATCCTGATTCCTTTCGAGATGCTCTACCAAATGAGGCGATCTTGGTGTCTATAGTTCTATCTCAAGATGCTCTAATTCTTAGAAACCATTTTTTGGAGTTGGTATAAAGGATAAAGAAAAAAAAAGAGAAGAAAAAGGGAGAGAGAGAAGAGAGTGGCGAAAATTTATGTAGAAAGAAAAAAGGAAGGAAGAAGAAGGAAAATGAAAGAAATAAAGGGAAAGGGAAAATTTACGGTGCTTATAGTTTTTCCAAAATTTCTTTATTTTGATTCCATAATTTTTTTCACCCCTTTAGAATGATTAAAATTCCTTAAAATGGGCTTTAAAAATTACTTAAATATGAATCTCGTAGACACTTAAAGAATTAATCTCGGAAGACGAAGAAAACTAGGAAAATTAGCATATATTCTGAGCCAAAACTCGGTAAAAATACTTTTCGATAACTAAAAATTCCTATCCCAAAGCGAATGGTCTATTCAAAATATTTAAGTATCAGGTTGTAATATTTTTAGATTATTTTGAGCAACTTTTGAATTATTTTATGGTTCAGCTTTGCCTATGACACTATCCATAGGACACTACCATAAAATCTTATTTAACATTTTTAACCATCCAAATGACTTCATATTGTCTTCAAACATTACCCAAAATTCTTCATAATTAATACTCCCCATTGGTACACTTAGTGTGACTCAGGTTTTGTGAAGCACTATTCACCTTGGAAAGTACTATTCATAAGTGTCGGGATTTGTGGGTTGTTACATTTCCTCATAAACATATGTATTTTAATTATTAGAAGATTCCTAATAAATCACATAAAATTCTAAAATTCAATCTAACCTTATAAACATTAATATGGCACCTAAAACAACCTAGGAAAAATAATAAAAGATAAAAATATACACTTTTACCTCATATGGCACTATTCGCCTTTTTTGAATTCTTCAAATCTAAGCTTCTTCATCAATTTTTCTTGCTAGAATATTGATTAGGAAGATATAGAGGTAATTTTGGTATGTTCAATTGATGGAGAAAGGCTTAATGTTAGGTGGAAAAAAAGGAAAAAGAAAGAAAAAGGGATAACTATGGTGGTGTCAACCTTGGCTATAATTTAAGGCAGGAATGGCTATTCTAATGGGCTGGAATTTTCTTTTTATATTTAGTGTAAGGTGGTTGGATGGTGGACAAGTGTCCCATCTAAGGGCCACCAAAAATCCTCATTTTTTCATCTTTAAAAATTTGAAGCTCCTAATATGTCAATATAATTCCTAACTTGTGTCATTAATTAGATAATTACATAATTTAAGTATCTTGTAAAAATTGGAATTTAATTCAGAGGATAGCTATTTAAATTAAATTAATATGTCCTAAATTAATTCTATTAAATAACTTCATAATCTCAAAAATTTCTAATTCCATGCCATTAGCTTAGTCAAAATTTTGACCATTAAGATGTGCTATTGTCAGAATATTCTGAGCAACTTCAAAATATTTTTCCATTCAGCTTTAACTATGGTACTATTCATAAGATACTGCTGTAAAAATTTCACTTTCCTTTTTAACATCCTTAATGACTTCCATTTGCTCCCAAATATCACCTAATTACTTTATAATATTTCATGCCATTCTATTCACTTAACTCAACCCCAATTCCCAGAAAGTATTATACACTTTTCCTTAGGTAAACACTATTCACCTTCTGATTCCCTTTATTCGTTAACTACCCAAATGACCTTATTTCACATCCAATTTTTAACCTCAATCTATCCTCAATATGTATTTTTAAACAGTAAGAAAATTCCAATAATATCCCATAGGTGTCCACCCTAAGCTCTGAGGGGCTTTATTTGCTTATTAGGGAGCACTATTCATATCTTGAAGTTTTTTGAGCATTACACATGTTGCCCAAATTAAATGGGAAATTTAAGAGGATATGACTTTACAAGTGACTAATATAATGAGGGATTGATATAGATATGGTGGAATCTACAATGGTCAAGGACAAAAAAGATCAAAGAGGGGAACTATACATGTGCAAATGGATAGAACTATTTATGTAAAGAAGTGTGAGACATAAAAGTTATCAAGATGAACATATAAGAAAAATTAACTTGTTGCTAATAGTTTATGGCTCAAAATGTTTATAGGATTTTGTCTAAACTAAAAAAGCTAGAAACACAACATGAGATAGGATCAAATAATCAGCAATGGATTTGATAGAGAAGAAGGATAATAAGGGAAAACCTTATGATAAGAATTCTTAAGTATAATGAAAATCTATAAGGTATTTAAGAGGGGAAGTAAAGGAAATAGGAGAAATTAAGTTGGTTAATGATTATAAGAGATAAGTTTAAAGTATATTATGATATGATGATAAGAAAGGTTATATAAGATCAAGAAAGACTCAAAAGAGGGTTAAAATATCAATATGAATATGAAATGAATTGAGAAGAAAAATAGGTTGATGGCATAAGGAATAATGGTACCATGAGAATTTCACGGATGAATTTCTTTTAAGAGGTAAATAAATATAGCACTCGAGTATCTTAACATTATGAATAGCACTTCCCAAATGTGTACAGTGTTTTTTAAAACCGAAGCTAGACTCATCTTGCTAGATAAAAGTGCTATTTATAAAATATTTATACCTAAAATTTGAAATAAAAATGAAGTCATTAAGGAGGTTAAAATTTGTGATGAACTTTTTATTATAATGTAATTAAATAGTAACCTAGTCAAGGCCAAACCAATAATTTTAGTGTTTTTGCCCAAATTGACTAACTGTGGCACAACCTAATTCTCAAACATTCTACCGAGTGCAATGACATTAGAATTGGAATTTTTGAATATCAAGAGAATTTTCAAAAAATCAAATAAGGGAAAAAGGGTTGTTTTAAATTGAATTATTGAGAAATTTTATGTACAATTTGTTTAGGACAATTAAGATTTATTTTGTATGATTAATTGCAATTAATAAACATTATAAGTGATATATGTTGAAAGAATATAATTAAAGAAAATTAAAGAAAAACATAAAAGGATTTAATTTTGTTTTAATATGTGTCATTCCATCCATATGAGCATTGATCTTAGCCACTAGATAGGGATTATACAAGACAAAAATATTGAGCAGCATAACAACTACCTGGGTGATATACCAAAAATTTTCTAACACCTATTAAAAACACTTTTATATACAACACCCTGTAACCTCCTGCTTGACTCTTCTAGCCCCCTAATCAAATATTAGCACATCTCATATAGGGCAAAATTAAAACATATAGGGTCTCAAGCCCACAGATATAAAAACCACAAGCAAGCCTAAACAAACCAAACACCTATTTATTTATAATTGATTTGCTTAAGTTTACAAACTATAACAGTTCTAAGCATGCTAGACACATAACCTATAGTTCATACATGAGTGTTTACTATATACATCAATACACAAAAATATTTAGATCTTTATTGTCTCTACTACTACACTGCACAAATTACAAGTTAGATAACTATCCTCACTAACCTGCGCACCAAAACACTGGTACGCTAAGTATAAAACTCAGTGGTGAATTTAATAAATTAAAACATGTCTTATAAAAGCACACTGATACTTTAATACACTAGCAACAAAGCATTTAAGTATGTAAAACCCGTTTAAAAAAATGCAATACTTATATCATTTACTTACATTCCATCAGTTAGGTACTTACATTTATACCAAACAAATGCGAGCATAAAATAATGGTTTAGGTGTAGTGTGTGAGTAACATGCCAGTTTATTGATACCATTCAGACACTATGACACATTCCCTAAATTTACTAAAATGCCACTAGGATAATTTTATTAAGTTTATTTCTAAAACTTTATTCAATCATTCCATTATTTCCAAGTGTATTATTCAAATTATTAAATACATCCAACTAGGTAGACTATACTTATAGACACTGGAACAAGAGGGAACTGAAAGGTGTGCAGTGGCCCACACTTTAGTCCCCGACCATTGCACCGGCCTATAACCTATAGGTATTAGTTCATAAGAACCTCATAAGGGGTAAAAATATTGATCATATTAAATAACCCATCCTAGTCTGCCCAGTAGACTAGTGCAGTGGCCCCTTTAGGGATCTTCATCGCTACACTTGCATAGCTCAATATACAATCAATAGTGCTAGTACCAAAAAGTGTCTACCCTATAGTGGCTCAACAATGAACCTCAACCACTACACTACACTAGCCTAGTCTAATATCCAATAAAAGAAAAGTGGTGTCTACCATGTAGACTAGTGCAATGGCTCAACAATAAACCTCGGTAGCTGAACTGGCCTAGTTTGATAATCAGAAAGTCTAGTAGCTACTAATCCTTAAGTTAACTAGTCAACCTATCTAATGGTTGTCTAACTAATGAGCCATTTAATCTCAATTTATGTCTATTTCTTTAATTATTAACTTTTCATAATATTCTTAAGTCAAAAATAGACAATTACAAATTTTATCTTATAGTCAATTTTTAGCCCAAATAGTTATGCGCCCTACCAAATAGGTCCGGGTCACTTTTTTATTCATATTTCTAGGTAATATTATAGCCATAATTTAATTTACATCATTCTTGGTTTCATACCATATTGAATTGCCAATTATTAATCATTCACAATCCATTTAATATATAGGTTTAGAAAATATATTTTATAAGACAGTTATAGGTCTATTTTCTATTTTACAATTGGCATTTCTAGGCTTATTTCACATCATTTCTTAATGGCAATTGCAACATTCATTTCACACTTTCCATGGTCTTAAAACTAAAGTCAATTAGGCCACTTAAAAGACTAAACAATAGGCATTCTTGCCATTCCATATAGTTGCCTCATAGTAGCCATTTTAGGCACAGACTTTAGGCCACATTTCATGTTATTCTCATATATTTATCTAGATTATGTCAAACCAATTATACCAAAACATGTTTATATTATTTGAGTTTGTTATATGCATAAGTCAACATACATATTAACAAAGTTTTCATACCATTTTCCTTGACATAGCTCTTAGCTAATACATCAAAATGGTCTTATGTGTACATCTAAGTTTATTTAACTATCCTTACAAGTAGTTTAACATGTCACAAGCATAATTATATACATATATCCCCATTATCAAACAATTTAAGCTATCACATACTCAACATATGTCTCAGCCACACGTGTCACACACATACACATACATTATTTCTTTATATTCACCACTAAAAATTTCATTTATATGCCATGCACTTATTTACTATCCTAATTCATTAATACTTAAACCACCATTTATAACTTAAATTCTTTACACCTCACATGGCCTAACATTGCTAAAGTGGTATACATGCTTTTGTTTACAAGCAACCAAGTTTACTCATACACAAATATTAACTAAGTTCATTTATGCCTAAGTACTAACCATTTTTCTTTTACACACACATTCATGACATGTTGATCTAACAACTTTGCCAACCTCATCCCTCAAGTGTCTCGGCCATATATGGTGTTTCACATGAGCATATTTATCATGTTGCATAAATCACCTACATTCCTAACATCCACACCATTTCTTCTCACAATTTACATGAGCACTTAAACTCACACCTACTATACACCTCTTGGTTGGTTTAACAATCACTACACAACTATGATGTTTCCACTATTTAACACACTAATCATCACCTAAATATGCCATCAACATAATATTAAACTTAAAGTAATAATTCCCACCTTATGCACCACTTTCACAGTCATGGCACACACACACATATACATCATGGCAAGACCAAACCCAGTGCCACTATTCATCCTGCACACACACACATAATTATTCACACTCAAGTTCACATTATTTTTACACCCATTAAACCCAAAATTTTATACTGCAAGGCTATAGAATGTTCAATGAAGAGGACTAAAGCATGCTAAAATTTAATTAAATTCACATACTTGGTCAAGTGTTATCAACCTTTAGCTTTTTAAAAGCCCCATTAATTCTCTTTTCCTTACCAATCTTCACCATTCACCACCTCCAGTTGATGTTGACCTAACACACCATGAAATCCCTCACGTTCTCCACACCTTAAGGCCACTAAAAACACACACATTGCCAATTGAAAGTCCTAGGTGTAGAGACATTCTTAGGGAAGAGAGAGTTTCAAAAACTATAATAAAATTAGAAGAAATTAACTTACTCTAATACTTGAATCCCTTATTGCCCATAAGCTTTATCTTAACCATTCTCATTTTTCTTTAAGTTTCTTAATTGCTAATGGAAGCCAACTTTCTTAACACTTCAATGGCAGCCTAACTTGGGCAATCTTAGTGTCTTTTAATGGAAGAAACTAGGCTAAACATTCATGGGAATTGGGAGGAAGAAGCAAGAAATGTGACCAGCAAAAATGAGAAAGAACAAGAAGAAAAAGGAAAGTGAGTGAAGGGGATTAGTGGGCTAGGTGTCCACTAAGGTAGATGGCACTTGCCTTAGCTACTGGAGAGTTTTTAGGGTGCCTCGAGTCATATCCCATGGCTTTCAAGTGCTCCAAAACTTGGTTTTTTGGTAGTAGGTGCTGCCAACTTTGGGGAATTTTAAAAAATCACTTGGTCATCAAAAAATTCACCATTTATTCCTAAAATCCTCATTTAGTCCCAATTAGTTGCTCATTAACTTTTTTTATCAAATTCCATCGGGAAGTAGCCGAACAAAATTTTTTGGAATCTTAATTTCTCGATAGAATTTTAAGGAATTTTAAAATTCACCTAGACCATAAAAAATTGCCACATTTATTTATTAAATCCTTAAATAGCCTTATTTATGGCCACAAAAAATTTTACGACCAAATTCCTTTGGGAAATAGGCTAGCAAAAATTGGGGAAAATCGTAATTTTGCCGAAATACAAAAAAAATTCTTAAATGACCTTAAAAAATTAAAA
Source organism: Hura crepitans (assembly GCA_948208565.1). Classification (NCBI taxonomy): domain Eukaryota; kingdom Viridiplantae; phylum Streptophyta; class Magnoliopsida; order Malpighiales; family Euphorbiaceae; genus Hura; species Hura crepitans. The sequence goes on from CANXYI010575801.1 coordinate 9,604, forward strand.
TTCCTTCACCATTGCCTCGTTACAACTTTAAACCTTTAGGATATGATATTTTTATGTCCATCTAGGCTCATATTCCCTGCTCGAGTTAATTAGAGCCTATAGCCTACTAGCTTACAGCTCGAAATAACTTATTGGTTTTACTAAAATTTTATTTTCTCTTATTTTCACCCTTTTTTAAGCCTCATGAAGTTTAATGGATAGTGTACCCTACCTTGAACCTCGTGCATGTAACCTAGCACTCTAGGCACACTTCTTTAGTCTCAGGGTACTATCTTTAGAGCCTCGATGTATGGGTGTTACAGGATTATTCCTAGCCATAGAGACTAGAGCACTAGCAATCTGTGACTGGTAGTTTACATTACTTTGGGCTCTTTATCCCTATTTTTATGACTGGGCTTATCTTTAGAACTACTATGATTGTACCCCAAACTGACCTCCCTTGAACTTTTTATTTATGTGTTAAGCTGTACTGGCTGATCCTTGGCCATAATATCTCTTATTCTGATAGAACTCTGGTCTCTCCTTCAAAACCTCTTTTGTTGCATGATAGGCTGCTACCAATATCAAGAAATCTATAATCTTCATAGGAGATATATGCATCTTGATCTTTATATTCAACCCCTTCTCAAATTTCTTGCACCTATCAACCTCTATCTATACCATATCCTTGTCATAACTACTCAGCATAGCGAAGTCCTTCTCGTACTCTAGTATGAAATTTGATCTTACTTGATATCTATAAACTCCTACCTTCTACCATCTAGGTAGTTTCCCATATGTACTTCCTCTAAAACTCTTATAAAAAAATACCATGTCACATCAGTGTTATTCTTATGCTCAGTCAAGGCATCCCACCATTTAAAGGCTTTTTAGTGCAATAAAGAGGTTGCATAAATGACTTTCTCTTCAAAAGTGCATTTAAACTACTACATGATCCATATAGTCATGTCTAACCTATATTCTGCTGCATTGGCATCTACTAGACCTTTACCCTTAAAGTCCTCATCCTTATCTTATTATTCCTTTCAAGATATGTCTTTTGGAGAGCCTGAGGCAATAGTGGTGGTTGCTATGTCTTTTAGAGAGCCTGAGGCAATAGTGGTGGTTGCTATGTCTTTTGGAGAGCCTGAGGCAATAGTGGTGGTTGCTGAATTAGTTGAGGTGGTAGTGGTGCTATTGCTGTACCCTATCTCAATAGGTATAGTATCTCTTGTAAGAGACTAGTGGCACTTGTACTGCTAAAGATGCTTGCCTAACATCATGCCTTGAAATAAACATGGTTGTAGTAGCTCCTTAATTGACTATCATCATATCATGGCTTTTGACCTCTTTTTCACCAAATGGCTAATTTGAACTTATCTTTGTCTATAGGTAAAAGAACAAATTATAAACTTTGATAACATATTATTATGTGATACATGTTTTAAGACCTAAGACACTGATATGTAACCCTTAAACACTAAGGAATGCCTATACCAGAGCTTTGATACCACCAAATGCAACACCCTTTACCCGATCTGATAATCACACCTAAAAAAAGAGTGAACACGAAAACGTGTTATCTTATTATTATTATTATTTAACAATATGTTAAACTATTGAAAACAAGCAAAATAAAATTTCAAATATATGATTTTTAAAAACACTTTTGGGAAGCTTTATGTAAAAAATGTGACAAAATAATGGTTGTACGAAGGCACTATCCCAAAATGAATAGTAACCTTACATAAAAAAAACACTTCTATACTTAACCAAACATAAACCATAACTTCAGTGATCCTCTAATCACTCCAAATCATCCAACATCTCAAAGCATATTTCATACAATAAGTGGAGATAACATATAAGCATTAAAGAAAAATTAAAACTTGTTTAAGAGTTACAAAACTATATACAAATCCAGATTAAGCCTTATCACTCATAACCTATATATGACTATCTTAATACATTTTGCATTACATAACTATATGTATAGAGCAACAAAAATAACATAAATGCTCTTCTCTTTGTCTGAAGTAGCTATCAAGGCTTTGACTCTAACCCAGTTCTCTTGATCTATGCAACACAAAAACACATGATATGACAAGCAATAGCTTACTAGTGTAGTTAATGTAACATGCTGATACATTCTCAAACACACATGTATAACATTATAACAAAATAAACACAAAAGCATGTATCAGTTTATTCATCATCATTAGTATATAAGATGTGTATATAAGTATGTGGTCTTATGAAACATGCCATGTATAAAATCACATATCAAAATGATGCGCAAGGCAAAGGATGTATGAATTATGGAATGCCATATAATAGTTTCTTGTTTACTTTATTTTAATATTTCCTATATCAAAGAAAATAAAATCCCATGGATAATGGGAACAGATGGCTAGTATAACCATCATAAACCCAAAGGTTCATCTACCAACATAAGTCTAAATACTAAAAACAACATAGGGCTATTAGCTAAGCATATCATTAGTCTATAGACCAACATAAAATATGACCCAAAGGCCATCTACCAATGTAAGCTCAAAGACAGAACCTAATATAAACCCAAATGTCAAAATATAGCATAAGACTATAAGCCAAACATAAAAAAGTGCCAAAGTACCCCAATAGTTGCTAAAAATCCCTAATTAATAGGTCAACTTATCCAACTAGGTTGTTTTACTTGAATAGGCCATCATTGAGTTCATTATTTTTTACCATCTTATAAATAATTTAAAGTACATTTTAAAAGTTATGAAAAGTATGTTGTTTTCTTTTTAGTAGGTGTCATAAGAAATACATGCACCTCACATGTCCATAATATGAAATATTAACCCATAAAATCTCTATAAACATAGACATAGCCTAAACTATTATAACTATTCTATAACATAATCATATTGTCTTATTCTCATAACTAGCAAGATAACATAATATGTTATAACCATTTTAGACATATTACCACCTCAAGTGCAAATATGTATACCATATAACATGTTGAAATAAGATGATCATAACCAAATTATAAGGTGAAAGAGTCATGCCATAATTTGGCCCAAGTAACAAAAATTAGCATAGTGTACATAATTACACAAAACACATACTTTATAACATAAACAAAACTTTTTCTCATTTCAAATCGTTATAGCTTCATTTTTATGCATATATAAATTCCACATTATTTAACCTATATGCCTCTACCATTATTCCATACACATGTTGCATATGCCACATTCATTTACTCAATATCTATATAACATTCCATAAGCACATAACAACATTTATGCGTATATAACACATGAACTTGTATAAATGCAAAAGTTGCACTTAAACACACCATATAAGCTTTTTGGCTATAACATGATCCACCTTAAAAGCATCTATTTCCACACCAAGACTATGATATTATACCTCATACATTTTAAATAAAACATGCCATAACCAATTTGAGCCAACATTTCATCAACCAACATAAAATATCAACATAGATATTAACCCTTTATTAGAGGACCATTCAGCCACATGCACAACCACACTCATTTCATTAATTTGATCATTATTCAAGAATCATAACTTGTTTAACTAATGACATAACATAAGATATAAACATTAATTAACATTCTCATTAATTACATGTAATCACATACACACACTTTTTACTTAGGGCATTCACATATCAAGCATTTTACTTAAATTGAAATTACTTTTCTAGTGAAAATATGCCTTTAAGGCTCTGCCCTTCTCCTTACCTTTATCTTTCCACTCTCTCTTTACTCAATGATACAACACATATTTGATACATAAAAATTTGCATAAAATCATATAAGCTTTAAAATAAGAACCGACTTTATAAACACTATCTTAGATACCTAGGGAACCTAGGAAAAAACCTAACTTCAAAAAAACTTATCCAAGAAAATCAAGTTACTATTCATCGAGACTTCTAATCAAGAAATTCCTTTGGTTTTCCTTGAATATTCCACTATAATTGGTAATTAAAGGTCATGAAGGCTCTAAGCTAAGGATTAGATGATAAATTTGCTATTTAAATTGAGGAGGAAAAAGAGAATTTGGTGGCTTCCATAGAGGTAGAGTTGTAGGCTATAAGGAGAGAAAGGAAGAGAGGTAAATGACAACTATAGCAAGTTTGACCAAATTAAATCCCCATTTGAACATATATTTATATGGGAAGATTTAATAATCCAATTATTTTTTATTCTCCCCTTTAAAAACTAAAACACTATTTTCTCTTCCTTAATGAACACCCAAAAATTCATTTAATCCATATCCCATGCGCCAATGAAAACCCAAGCTCAAAAATCAAGAAAAACTAATTAAAATGTCACTTTTTTAACTTTACCCCATTTATTAAAATTTTTTTTTGATATCCAAAAATTGCATTTCCAATATGAACAAACTATTTGGAATATTTGACTATCAAGTTATATTAATTTAGGAATTTTCTGAGAAAAAATTGAATATTTTATGATTCATTTAAACTACATCACTATTCAAGTGACATTAACATAAAACATACCTATCACTTTTAAACATCTAATAAGTTCATTTTCACTTCAAATTTCACCAAAAAATTATTTTATGATTTATACTTCTATTCAATAAGATTAATGTGACTTAAATCTCAAAAAACACTATTCACATGCTGAGAAGTACTATTTGTAACACAGGGATTTTTTGAGCATTACACCCTTGATGCTTTATATGGAAGAAAATATATAATGACTCTATGATAAACTAAGTTGAGAGAATGTAAGATGGTTAAACTTGTCATTGTGTGAGAAATAAAGGAATGGTTAACATGGTAGTAGATAGACTAAAAGTTACGAGTGATAGACATAAATCACTCACAGACTTGAAGAAATGATATGTAAAGTATCAAGCTGGAGACAAAGTGTTCCTAAAAGTTTTACAAGATGGAAGAAAGTCTTATGGTTCAAAAAGGAAGGAAAGCATAGTCTTAGGTTCATCGGGCCATACAATATCATAAAGCATATGGGTTTATGAACCTATCGACTAGCTCTACCTCTCCAGTTATCAAAGATCCATAATATCTATTATGTATCGATGCTTAAAAGGTATAGATTAGATTTATCACATGTAATCCAAGTGAAGGACATTGAGGAGCAATAAGGTTTAACTTTTGAAGAGCAATTGATTTCCATTATAGCTAGCAAAATTAAAAAGCAAAAAAATAGAATATTCTCCTTGTTAAAATGTTATGGAGTAAAAATAGAGTTGAGAAGCAACATGGGAAAGTGAGGAAATGATAAGGCAAAATTGTGACACCCCTCATCCGACTTGATCTTTAGATCTAAACAAAGAGCGGCATGTAAACCAATATTTGAATTTATTTAAAACCATTATACTTTTATTAACCTTTTTGAAAACTAATTTAACATACAAAGAGCTTTAAAAATGTGAGTAAAGAAAAACCAATTTAAGGATATACTACTATGGTTTATCATCCCAAAAATCTAGCAGCATAATGATTGTTTGGGGACATAAGCCTAAATAGGAACCTAAGAAGAATGCCACTTTTATATAAATCAATCATTAAATCTCTTTAACCATTTCCTTCAGATCACTTAAAATCGTTCAACATTAGCTTTAGAAAATTATCATTCTTAGACCATCAATGGTCCGAATCTAGACATATAACTTGTTAAATAGTCATGGCAATCAAATATACTTTATCATGACCATATATGCTAACACACACAAAAAAAAATCATTTCATATTACTTAGATCATTCAAGTCAATACGCATCACATCATGCTTTATAAGAAGCCTTGAAATATGACATTATTCATACATAAAAAATATCATCTATAAATAATATCTGTAATAAATTCAAATGTCAAAGACTCTAAAACTCATTGCATGTACTACCTAGATTTTTTGATGCAGTCACCTACTCTACCCTTCTTTATGGAACAGTAACATAGACATGTGCAAATGAAAATCCGACATGAGCAAAATATGCACAACAAACTCAAAACTAGTCTAAACGATTGATTTCATCTTTACTAGTTTCACAAAGATCATATATAAATAGGATATAACATTTAAAATATTTTTAACATATATTAGTATATATAGATAATGTCACATCATTATTACTTGTACACATGTAATAAGCTATATATATCTTTTTTTCCCGACATCTACATAGACAAGTTATGAATCATAATACCTTAAAATGTTACATACATTAGTTATGTTTTTAAATACCCCTTATACATATTTCATGCATATAAACCATGTTTACATATTTGTATGCACAATGAAATAATAACACACATTATTATGTATAGTATTATTAGTTCTTGCAAGAATAATAAAATTCAAATCACATTTTCTATTTATCTTTTCTTTATAAAACCCTTTTATTACATTATACTGACCACTCTTTGCTTGCCCATAAACAATAGACCAGTTTCCTGATATAGGATACTAAGACTATCTGGGCCATAATGGCTATATAGACCATAAAAGTCATACTAGGCCATTGAGGCCCTACTGGACCACAAAGGTTATACTACACCTAAAAATCTTAAGCTAGACCCAAAGATCATATATTGAACTCGA
>CANXYI010575971.1:0-14249 GCA_948208565.1 Hura crepitans
TTAGCTTGGTCTACAAAAAAGAAGGCCAAGATTAACTCTCATTTATATCTAATAGTTACCATTTTCCACCCAATTTCCCTTTCTTTTGTTTTAGTTATTCCACTACCAATTTAACCCTCAATTAACACCCTAATTATCTTATAAAATCATGCCATCAATACCTATAAAACCCTAGAAACCTGTGCTTGAATATCGAGAAAAATTAAAAATAAAATCACAATTTAATCCATAACTGATTTTAGAAAAAAATACTTCCTAATATTTAAAAATTCCAATACCAATGGCAATGGCTTTATTTCAAATATTTAAGTATTAAGTTGTATCAATCTCAAAATTTTTTGAACAAAAAATGAATATTTTACGATTCACCTTATACTACGTCACTATTTATGTGACACTACTGTAAAATTTTAACTGTCTTTTTTAACCTTATAAATGACTTTGTTTTCATTCTAAAATTTACCCAAAATTATATTATGATTAATACTTATATTCAGTAGGATTAGTGTGACTCGGTTCTTTGGAAATACTATTCATATCCCAGGAAGTACTATTCATAATACCTAGATTTTCAAGCATTGCAAATAAATTCAATATTATACAACTCCTTAGAGGCTTCTAGATAAACATAATAACTATCTAAGTGTCAGAAAGTTAAGTGGTTAAAATTAACCCTTCCATATACAATTACCGTGCAACTAATTTTGTAACCATACTTTATCTTATTTAAGTTTAAGTATGGACTTGCATTAACTCAATGCTTAATCAAGTATGTCTAATGAAGCACTAGACATGTTAGTTCTAATATTTGTATCTTTACTACCAAAATACCCTTGTGAATCCCAATCACACTTGCATTTCACTTTGGCTAAAGATTTTCGAAATAAAATAATATTAGAATAATGAGATAAACTCCCTATTATAATTTGGGATAGTGAATCCTTTATTGATCACTCAACTATCTACAAGTATCTAAACTTATACCCAATCACCTAGCTATGTTTACATCATGGCAATGTAAAAGCATTGGAGTTAAAGTATAGTTATCAATACATAAGATAACCTGGGTGATCTCAATTTAGAAGATAAATGCACAACTGATATAATGAGATTGCTTCACTAACATAGAATATGTATCCATGTGAACATATCATTTTAGACCTCTAAGGGGCTTATTTCTCAAACAAGCATTTACATGTTTCTTCCAAGCATCACATGCTTATAGCTTGTGTGAACTATTATTTAAGAAATTCAAAGGATATAACATGTGCTAGTTTATTTGCATTAACAATGTCCCTTCTTGTTAATACTATGACTAGGGATAGTTTTGGTATTTCACATTTGCATGGAATAAGAAGCTCATATTATAAACACTCTATAATTTCTTTTGCACTAAGAATAAATACTAGAGACTTTATTACATAGTTAAGATCATATCAAACAAATGAATAAATATAAGCATTAACGTAATAAAGAATGTCTTTATAATAAATGAATGTTTAAATGTACACAAAAAATATCCCTATTACACATGTGCTTTAAGGCGTGCTACTAACAAAAGTTGCTCGATCTTTCACATTGCATAGACATAGAAAAAATGATAAAGTAGTTTAGCATAGATCTCTAGATGAAGGGTTTTATGCCAATGCTATATGGGAAACACCTTTCAAATTCTATTTCTCCCAAGACACAGGAGGAGAGAGAGTGTATGAGTAGGATCCCATATGTATATGCTATATGATCTATCATGTATGCTATGCTATGTACAAAATTTGATGTATGTTTTACTTTGAGTGTCACGAGTAGATTCTAATCCAATTATAAAGGGGAATATTGGATGGCTATGAAGAATATCCTTAACTACTTAAGAAGGACTAAAGATTTATCCTTGATATATAGAGAATGAGATTAACAAATAAGTAGGTATATAAATGACAGCTTTCAATTTGATGAGGATGATTATAAATACCAGTTACGATATGTGTGCATTATATATGGAGGATAAATTATTTGCAAGAGTTCTAAATAAGACACCAATATGGATTCTACAATTGAAGCCCATTACATAATAACTTTTGACATAGTTAAGGAAGCGATTTGGATCAAAAAGTTTATTACTAAACTTGAAGTGGTTCCAAGCATTGCTAATTATACCTTTGTATTATGATAATAATAGGGCCATTACATAGGCTCGAGAACCACTATCTCATTAATAATCAAAACATGTTATTAGATGCTACCATCTAATCATAAAGATCATCGATGATAGGATGTGAAGATTGAAAGGGTCCTTATAGATTAGAATGTAGTTAATCCCTCATAAAGGTACTATCACAAGGAATATTATATCAATATGTAAATGCCATGGATATTAAGTACATGAGTGATTGGATCTAGTGTAAGTTAGAGATTGTTATTTATATGCCTCAGAGCACATGTAATAAGGACTATATTTGTGTATATTTAAATTTTATTAATTAAAAGGCATTCTTTATATCATGGTACTTTCATATATTACTTATAATTATTTGCAATGTCATAAACCATGTTATGAATTCCCTAGTACATAATCACAAGTAGAAGAAATCATGAATTGTTCATAATGTGATATTCTTATTGTGCATAAATGTGAAAATACCAAAATTATCCCTAGTCATAGTTGTAAGCATCATAGTTTTAGGACCAATGATGGTAGCTAGAGATAGGTCCATGCAATAAGAGAAAAAGCTATGTAGACCAAACCATAACAACCTCACTTCATAATTCTCATGAACTTATGACAAAAAATCATCTATTATCCCTATAGACCAATCAACAATCAAACTGTTATGAATGTCTTTATGGACTTATCTTTGAAAAATCCATTTCTTTGTCTGCACAAACTTCCTTTTAATCCATTCAAAATAAAAAGGCACACAGTTTATGATCCATCTTGGTAACTTAAAGGCTAGGTCTGCACAAACCTCAATTTCACAACATTGGTTTGCATAGACTTTGTTACTATAAGCTTCAAAAAAGTCAGTATTCTAACTAAAATTTTAATTTTTTAATCCTATTTGAACTCCACTAATCTTGAATGGGAGAACCTTTAGAAAACACTATAAATACCCTACTCTTCTAAACGGAATCAATCATTAACAATTGTTAATCAAGAATATAGACAAGAAACCCCAATTTACCATGAGTTCAAGGCATAAACTCTGCCATAAGATTTACTTTACTAGTGCTATAGCCATTATTAAATAACTCTTTCTTATAAAACTCTGCCTTCAGTATTGTGGCTTGGTGCCACTATTAAAGTAATTTTTGAGGTCATTCTTATTATGTAAACTTATTCTCTTCTATAATCTCAATGACCTCTACTGATCAAGTGAGGTCATCCTCTATATCCCCACATCAGTTTTAGGATTGAGATAATAATTTTTCAAGTATGTATATGTGTCTTATATGCTTTAAACATAATTATATATTTTTTTAATGATGTAAGTCCCTATAAGCCCCTTTTATAAGGAGTCATAGTCTGTGTAGATGTCTATAAAAAATAATTGTATGACAAATAGATCTACAAGCATGTAAAATATAAAGGTGGTTTCATATTATCATCATGTAAGTAATCACTATGGACATGAGTTATGTTTGTGCTTTAAAAAGGTATTGGTAATTCCTTAATCATATAGTTTGTTAATATGTTGTTCTTGATGTCTACATAGATTCATGTCATAAGGATTCTATGTCCATATTGGCCTGTGTTTTCCATTTGTGTATAATCAGCATCTATACGTGTTTGTAAAGCATCCAGAATTGATGTATTACCTATATAGTCTCAAAACTTGCTTTTATGAATTAATATTATATATTAAATATTTGTATAAATAATTTGAGATCCCTTTGGACTACATATTGTTATTTTAATTGTTTTTTAAGTGAATGTTAACTGGAAGTCCTACTTTGGAAATGGGTCTGGATAGACCAAGTATTACCCTTATCATGTTGTCCACATAGACTTAAGTGGAGACAATATGCAGTCTGTACATACTAAGCAATGTAAAAATGGGACCAATCTTTGTTTTATGTTTATTTGCTTTGGTTTTATACCTTTATTTCTTTGCTTATTTTTTTAGTTGTAATAGGTAGTCTAGTAAATTATTTTATAAGTCAAAACTAAACCTCACAACAATGATTTTTTTGGATGATTAATTGGTATTTTCTTAATAAATGTTCTAATTTTATCAGTTTAATGTATTTCATCTTATATAAATTGTGTCCCTCTTTATAGCATATGGTGCGGTGAACCATATGCCTATTTTTCATTTATGAATGGGAATTGCTAGTATATCCATCACTCATACATCTCATACCTTTGGGTATATCAAATGGTGAATTAACTAGTTTTTATTACCCTTGATTAGGAATACCCATTAGGAGGGACCCCTTCTTATGGAAACCTAAAGCCTTTTAAGACTAAGCTATAAAAACTATATAGTTAAGCCCAACAACTTTCCTTATGTTTCATGACCCTAAGAGTTTATGATTGCATTTTCATTGCCATATGGCCCTATTATTTTTAACCTTGTTCAAAGTGGGCCTAAACCCATTAAGCCTTTAATTTGGAATGGATTTAGCCTAATTTCACGTAAGAATTAAATGCGGTAGGCCATTACCATTTCATGCACTTTAAATATAAGACATTCATTAGCCTCACAAGGCCTATAATCAAACCTATACATCCTCAGTTAACGTTTAGGGAATTCCACCTAGGAAAGAATGGCTTGATCATTTGTGTGGTAAAAATAAGATTAAAAGGCTTATTGCTTGTGTTTGTCCATGTTGCATCCCACACATACCATGCATAACATGCATTGCACATTATGTAGTATAGGTTTATATTGATCATGCATCACATTTAGCCCTTTATTTTTTTAGCCATCATTAATCCCTCATTCATGGCTTAGTAGAGGAAAGTAGGAAAATAGAAGAGGAACCATGTAGGCAGATGAAGTTATCACTAAATTTATGCTGATAGAGTTTATAGGAGAGATGGAAAAGAGGATAATGTTTTCAATCATCAATGCCATGTCTAGCATACATGCTCAAAAGGGGAGGGGGGGTTAGACTTTTACAAATTAAAATAATGGGAAAAAGGTAGTGGATGAAGTAGATGATCGAATGTTCGATGAAAATATCCATTTGGTTAAAGTTGCTTACAATAATATCCCTCCATATAAAGAGATTAAAGATGATCAGATCAAGAAACTAAGTGAGAAAATAGAGGGTTAATTACCTCATCACTCAAGGAAAAGACATTGACTTGGATGACATTAGCTTGGAACTAGATTGCACCATGCCTGTCAAATTCAAGATGCCTAACCTAAACAAGTTTGATGGCATATTAGACCCATGGACCCACTCAAAGCAATATGTTATGGCTATTAGATCTACCAACCTTTTTGAGAACTAGATAGTAAGCCTCTTTAGTATGGCCCTCACTAGTTAAGCCTTAGACTGGTACCTCTACCAAGAGAAGAAGATTGGGTTAAGCTAGTAAGGGCCTTTAGCAAATAGTATTCCAACAATGCAAGCATTAAATTAACTTTGAAATATCCCGAGTTAGTAAGATAAAAACCAAATGAGAATTTCTTTGATTACCTATAACGATGGAGAGCCAAGGAGTTAAAAATAAGAAACAAGCCTAATGATATTAACTAGATAAAGATGTTCATTAGAAATTCTAATGGTTACATAAATAGTGGACTCACAGCCAAAGGTGTTACCACTTAGAAATAGTTAAAAGACATTGATATCAACTTAGAGACAACTTATCAGAATAAGTGACTCAAAAGGACGGGCAATTCAAACTATTCAAATAACAATGCAAGGCACCACTAAGATAGTAAATGTGAATGCTATACTGTAACCTAAGAAATTCCTGATCCTAGTGTTTTGGGAAGCTAGTGAAAGAAGGCAAACTATAACCTCTCTATCCTCAGCCTCAAAATGGCCACCAACCTCCTAATCATAATCTTGATCACTACTATGTCTACCATCAAAGGACAAGCCACCATATAGATAATTCTAAGCCCTTTAAAAAAGCCATATAAGAGCTGATTGATACCAAGCATGTCACATCTCCTACTACATTCTCAAAGAAACCTAAAAAGTAGTGCACTTCCTACTAGGTCACCTATCTTGAAATTGTCCTTTTAGTTCATTCATTACCCATTTCTTATTATCTGATTTAGTTCAACTCTAAAATTGGTTCTATCATTTTCTCAGCTATTCAAAGTTTTTCCTAACATCCGATAGCATAATGGTTGTCTAGGTCACTATCCAAATTATTAAAACCTATAAAAGAACTTTAAATATTTAATCATCATCTCCTAGACCCTTTTGGCACCCGAATTAATAATCCTAACATTAGCAACTATCAAATCATACACACAGGCCTCATGCCAAAATCATTCAATTAGAACCCTAGAGCCTCAGGTTCATATGTCATAAGTATCAAATAAATAAAACCATACATTCACACAATCTGATAGTTTACTTGTTATAAAACACAATCTACACCTATTTATACATTACATCTCTTTTATGTTCAAAGAACCCATTTCCCATCTAAGTATATTGAGTGTGAAACTATACAATATATATGTAAGCAACCTTCTAAACTAATCCTCTGAACCTTAGCTGCACACACTACGAGGCTGTATGCTAGTGCTAATTACCTGCACACCGAAATAGGCACATTGAGCATATAATATACTTAGTGGTGAATTCAAGCATTTAAATCATGTCATAAAAACTATCCATTCATGCAATGACAAAATAATTAAATTCAGCTTATCATGCCATTAAATAATGTATACGGGTGCAAAATGACCAAAATACCCTTATTCATATTTAATGGTTATTCCTTCAGATAATTACTTAAAATTAAATGTCTTGTTAATATTTGCCATTATCAATGATAATATTCATAAAATCAGGCAATCAGGTCAATCAATGCCAAAATTACCAAAATGCCCCTAGTCATGTACATTGATTAACCATTTAGGTAATTATCCCAATTTATGTACGTTATTGTCTATACCATTATCATTTATTTTGTATGTTGCTTATCTTATTAAATTAATAGGCTCAACTAGATAGAGAATACTTTAATACACTAGACCTAAAGGGAACTAAGATAGTGCAGTGATCCACATTATTAACCCTGACCGCTGCACTAGCCGGATAAATATCATAGGGATTAATTTGTAGACCTCGCAAATCACATATCAAATTTAATTACATAATCTGGTCTTCCTAGCAAATTAGTGTAGTGGTCCTTCAGGACCTATGCCACTGCACTTGCATAATCTAATAAATAGCACCAAATGTGCAAGTCATAAAATGGTCTATCCAATAGGCTAATATGGTGGTCCTAAAATTAACCTTGACTACTATACCGACCCTACCTAAAAATCAGACATTGTAGTAGCTGGTAAAACCCTAAGTTGACCAATCAACCCATGCAGTGGGTGTCTAACTAATGGGCCATTAACCTTAATTTATGTTTATTTCTTTACTAATAAACCTTTTGTAATATTCCTAAGTTAAAAATAAGTAGGTATTATTTTTATCTCATAGTCAAATTTTACCTCGGTCTGGTATGGCATAATTAGATAGCTTTAGGTTATTTTCTAATAGTATTTTTAAATCCTATTATACCCAAAATTTAAGTTATATAATCCTTGATTTTATCTCAGATTGAATTGCTATTTATTGTCCATTTACTATACATGTTTATTTTTGGTTCAGGTAATGGTCAATTCTAGATAGTTATAGGTCATTTCCTTAGTTTACGATAACCATTTTTAGATCCATTTTTTTATCTTGTTTTTAGTACAATTCTCACCATTAAATTCATACTTTCTATAGGTCTAAAGCCACTCATCCATTAGGCCAACCATAGGTATTTATGCCATTTCATACAATCATAATATCAAAGCCCTTTTAGGCCAAATTCAAGTTCACTTTTCATGCTCAAGTTTAAGTCATATTCTATGCCACTTTTTCAATCCTCCATTTAAAGTACTTACACACTCATCAAAGTCCATTTTCTATATTCATTTATACCATTCAAATTCTCAAATTAAATCAAGCAAACTAAGCCATTTCTTGTCCATTATCCTAGATTTTAGAACATGTACTCATTTCACACAATTTACTAAAGTTTACATGGCATTTTCATTACCATTGTTCTCAGGTATAATGATGTATAGGCCTTGATCATAGATTTCCTTATGGTTAATCACACATACATACTTTCATGATAGCATAAGTACTCCTATACATAACATTCTCATTTTCATTCCATTTAAAGTAGAATGCACACATTATATGCCTCGACCCCTAATAGAAGACATGCTAGGCATGATCTAAACAACTTAACCACAAGATCATTCATTCTAATTCAACACCTTAGCCATACATTTGCACTTAAAATTACCTTAACTATCACACACACACATGTATACCTCAAACCTCTCAGTTACTCACCATATTCATGCCAAACATATACTAATCAACCCTATTCCCCATAGTACTGTCATAAGTCAATCACAAGCCATAATTATCATTCAAAAGCTATCTTAAACAAACACACACATAAACACACACAAACACACACACACACACACACACACACATACACACACACACACGCGCGCGCACACGCACACACACACACACACACACACACATATATATATATATCAACCAGAAAATATCTCTAAGCTACTAACAATCTAACATCATCACAAATTTATTTCCATCAAAGCCATTTAATTAAAATTTAATTAGGCTATGTACTACAACACTTCAATGTAGCTATCTATCTAAGCCAATTCATACACATAATTCATTCTTGAACTAAAATGGGATGTTATGGAATTTAAGGGCATGAAGTAAATACTTGAATTCAGTTACCTTAGTCAAAAGAAGATGATTTCCCAACAACTTCAAGCATTTAAAAACTCAAGAATTCTAGCTGCTCAACCACATGAAATTTAGCCCTAATCTTTATGCCATTTTGCTTTCTAATTTTCTCAAAAACTATACACACACTTTATTAGGATTCCAAGCACTTATAAGGAGCCATTCCCATTGAAAATCCCTTAGAAAAATTAATAAAACCCATGAAGAACTCACCATGAATGCTTGCTGACTTTGCTAAAAATGTCGTCTGACCTTAGTCCCTTTGATTAATTTTAATTAATTCTTAAGAGCTCTCTTTGCCTTGATTCTTTCTCTATAATTACTATAACATATAAAGATGAATTTAGGTGACAATTACAAGATGAAAAAGCTTGGAGAAGAGCATGAAAATGGAGATTTTACCCTAGTGTGGTGTCGGTTCCAATAAAGAAATAAGAAAGAATTTTCTTGTCTTGTGAGTGGATTTTGCCACATAGCATGGGGTGTTGACATGTGTAATGGCTTGAAGCTACTTAGCTTGGCATAGCTAGGTCTCACAACCACTCAAACCATCTTGAAATGGCTTAATTTTGGTGGCAACTTTAGGAAAATTTTAAATTTCATAGGTGTTGCAACCCGACCCCTACTGCTTTTACATGCTTTTAGGGGGGGCCTTGCACGGCATGGCTATTAGGTGAGAGTCGCCACTAGCTAATTATGGTGCAGCTAGTCACTAAACAAGTCTAGTCTGCTTTCTGAGTTTAGGGTTATTCCGACATAAGGAAGGTGTTAGGCACCCAATGTCGTATATTATAAATATGAGATTTTTGTTAGAACATGATATATGATTGTTGGATACCTATTATGTATTTTTTTTAATTATTTCTTAATCATTTTTCTTATTACATATAACATCTTCACTAATTATTTATAACGACATACTTATTAAATTAAATATTTTTAACTTACTCGCAATAACGAATTGATTTCTTGTTGTAATGCCTATATACATACATATCAACAATTGGACATGTAAAATTAATGAAACCACAATTTTCTTATGTTAAATATCATATTTATAATAATTTGAGTGTCTATTATTATATATGTGTTATTAAATATTAATTTAATAATGATAATGATTTAAACAATTATTGACAAAAACATTCGTCGTAAGTATCATCAACAATCTCAAAAGACCCTATTACTAATTATTTATTTTTCATAAATTTAATAATAGATTATTGTAATTAACATTTACACATATATTATTAATATTTTGATTCTCTAATTAAGAATTTTTTATTCTTCTAATGTTCATTTGTATTTGCCTATTAGTATTCTTACCCTATTTTTTGTTATATATAATGTCTTTACTAAATTTTCAAATATATTTTCATTAGGCAAATGCCTTTTAACACACTCCTATTGATGAAAATAATCTCCTTCAAAATAGATAAGTATATACTTATTACATAAATTTAACTATCAAATTTCTTATACTAAAACTTCTCTTTATACCTACTTTTATATATTTTTTATAGTTAATTTTCTTTTTTGACATTATTTTCTTTTTATTTTATCTTAAATATGGTCTTAAATTGCTAATTTATGTAATTCTGTTATTCAGGTTTTAATTCCTAGATATACTCATAGAATTTATCTGTAATCTTATTATTAATATTATTATATTTTCCTTTAATAATTTATATTTAATTCCTCAAATTCCTTATTTTTTATTTTATACAAGATAAATATATCCTAATATTTTCAACATCCTTTTTTATCATCGATTTATTATTATAAATATTGATAATCTTAGTTTAGAAAATAAAGCTTAGATTTATTATTTACTTATGACTATAATATTAAAATTTGGGTAATTAGTATAATTAGTTTAAATTACCTTTTACCTAAAAGACCTAAATACCCTTATCTAGGACTCAATTAGCTGGCAACCCTAAGGGTATTAGGGGTAATTAACCCTATATAAAAATGCTTTTTCCATTCATTCTTCATCAGCCGACGATCCCCTTATCCCTTCTATTCTTCCTTAATCTATTCCTATCAAAAGCTTATTAGCTGCTGTAATTACAATAGCATTTCTGCAACTCTGTAAAACTGATGGTACCATACTCCTTATATTGCCATGGTATATAATAGGTATTGACTGATTTTGTCTATTTTCTTTCTTGCTTTTTGTTTTCTCTCGATATCTTCTTTTTTAGTTCCTTATCTGAATATGATCAGGTGAATTTGTCTGCCATCATCAAGCTCTTTTCCTTAAAAGTCTAATGGTAAAATGCTCAACTTGTTCAGTGAAGCTGAGAGATCTGAAAGCAAAGGATGCACCAAATCCACTACCAGCATACTCAGTTTTAAGAAATCCATGGCGGTAATGAAGTTCTAAACACACTCTGCCACGATGGCAGCTAAAGTAGTGGTAGAGGCTGCTGTAGCAACTTGATGTTCCACAGTTGTAGGCACACCCAAGATTACCAAACGGATAATGGCAGTCAGACAATTCATCGTATATGTGTCTGTAAACCGCTCAATGCTTAGAACGGTATCTTTCGGCATGAAAAAAGGGTTTTGAAATGAGCAATAAATTTCTGACATTCAGCCTCATACTCTGATGAGGGGATATTAATATAAGTTTTTGACATGAAGAAAGGGTTTTAAAATGAGCAATAAGTTTCTAACATTCAAGCTTCTTTATGGTTTTAATTATGTCGTAGAGGTCAGTAAAATTCTCATTCATTTCTCTTTCACACTTGTCATTCCATAGCTTGACCTCCATTTGATATTTATATATTATATATGCTTTGCGGAAAAAATCTACTCTGAAAGTTAGATAAATGGAGTATATATAGAGGATTAGAGAAGAGAACTGGACACGTGTAGAGAGCACTGAACTCATGCGAGGAAGTGAAGAACGGGGCTTTGAAGAACGTGAAGACTTTTTTCTCTGGATTGTGGAAAAGAAAGAGAAAAGAGGGAAATGAGGGAGATGATGTATTTGCATTAGGAGATGATTATGGATCAATTTTAGATTGTTTCAAGAAGGACTATGAAGTGGTAATTTCTCTTTTACTATATTTTTAGAGAGAATTTATCCTTTTGTATATTTTATAATCTCTTATAACTTAAAAGCTTCTATCTTTAGATCCTTTTATGACTTTATACTTGTTCTTTCTAAGTTTATTTTGGTTATGATTTTTTATTGATACTGTTTTTTATTAGCTTATAAGATGATTATTTTTATTTATTTGAGTATACGAATTTTTGAGATATATTTATTTTTGAGATATATTTACTACTTTGCTTGACATCTTAGTTTGACCCGCAATATAAATGAATTCTTTTTGTTTTAAATGCAGTCTAGGGCAATCAGTATTGGTGATCTGTAGTGATTCTGATATATGGATGGATAAATGAAATTTGAAAGTTGCTTCTACGTATTTGAATTTTATAATTCAAAATAAAATGATTTATTTATTCTTGCATATCCTGAATTAAGTGTTTATTAATTTTTCCTTTATATGTTCAGTTTTTCTACGTTTATTTTTTCGATTAATTATTCTTCATTTTCATTTTTTAATTACCTTTATTATCCTGATTCAAACTTCTTGTGACCTTTTATTGACCTCGTATTTAGATTATAGTTCTTACTTTTATTTATTGGATTCTAATCTTTCTTAATCACTTTTCTTTTTTTATGAGGTACAAGTTACTGAGATTTGGGATTAAGATGATCTGCAATCAGGAACCTCTTTTTTTAACCACTTAGCCTTTCAAGCTAAGTCTTTTTATCCTTAATTCTCTTAGACTTATTTTATCATCTCTTATGTGATTGAGGTGTGCATGCTGATAGGTATATATCTAGAATCTTCTTGCATGTGTTTTGCTATAATTTGGAATTAATGTTGTATTAATTTACTGTGGTGGAATTCTGTCTTGTTCATATTTTTTTAGGAGTCACTATTTAGGTACTGCTCCTCCTAGATATGTTTATATCTTGCTTTTATATCTATCTTGTCTACTCCAATTTATAATCTAATAAGAAAACAAATTCCATTTGATTTTTAGCTTTTATTCTTAATTGCCCTGTGATGTTTATTACCATCATGAGATTTTACTATTTTGATGCAACCTAATTCATTTTTATTGATTAAAATGGATCTCAGGCAGGGTATTCTAATAGTTTCACAATGAGCATATATTTCAATCTGAGGACATTTTGTGTAATTTTTTCCTTATTTGAAGTATTTATTTTATCTTTATTCAATTTAGGGTATCATTTAGTAGATTTTTAGACATAGCAATTACATTGAACTAAAATAACAAAGCATCCAAAATAGAATCATGACTAGATCTAAATCTAAATTATTAAAATTAGACCTTACATTGACCCTCTCTAATAATATAGGAAATCAATACTGACTTCCTATAATGCTATAGAGAAAAATCATTTAAGCAAATAAATGGACTAGGATATTGTTTAGATTAAATACTGACCTCCCTTAAATTAAAAGAATCATAACTGACTCTTAATAACTTAAGGAGAAAATATCTAGAATAAATTAGGAAAACATAGATCATACTTGTGTTTGCTGAAATCTGGGTTTTTTTTTTCTTTATTTCTGCTTGAACTACTGTAATTTACTAGATCTGTTGATTTTTCTTCATATTTGGTTTTTTCCTTCTTTTTTCTACTTTTTTCTTATTTAGCTTCTTCCTGCTTTGCTTTAGTTTTCCTTTTTTTCTTTGTTGTTCCTCTTTTATTTCTACTCTCTTACTGCATTTTCCTATTTCTATTTCTGCTCTCTTTTTTTTCTTCTCTAGTGTTTCATGTAATCTTTCTATTGTCCCTAGATCTATTTTTTCTTCTGTATTCTATTGCACTAGATCTGGGTTTCCTTTTTTCTTTTCTCCCCCTTTTTTTACTAGATCTTTTTTCTCTCTAAATCTTCCCTCTCAGCCTAGTCCCCCTTTTTCCTCTTCTTCTAATCTTTTTTTTCTCTTTTTTCGTCCCCTCTCATATGTCTGCCAAAAATTTGGATTTATAGATTTTTATAGTGTTATTTTTGTAATTTCTTTGAACAGTATTTTTGCTATTAATTTACTGTTCATTACTTGCTGCAGGGGCTGCTATTTGGTACAGTAATGGGTTGGACTTGGGCTAAAAATTGGACTACTGCAGTGGGCTACAGAAGGCTGAAATTAGGCTTGTGATGGGCTATTTTCTAGACTGCTGGGCTTGGACTAGCCCAGTAGTCCCTCATTGTAAT
>CANXYI010576006.1:0-11750 GCA_948208565.1 Hura crepitans
GGCTTTTATGTTCTACTTTATTTCTTGCACTCTAAACCTAATAAGCCTTTTCTTTTTCATTCTTCAACCTTAATGACATCTCATTTCATCAAGTATCATGCATTTTTACCCTAAACTTAAATTCTATAAGTGTGGGAACCTTTAGGCTTTTAAAACATATTGGTAGTAAATAAGTGAATCAAAATCCTTACAAAACTAGGATTCTATGATTTCAACTTCATAAAATCATTGTTTATTCTTAATTACAAGTGAAGATAGGCATCTAGCCATGCATATGACTACCCAAGTGTCAAAAGGTCAGTGGTTTGACCATTTTACCCTTCCATATTTAGTTACCATGTAATTACTCTATTTAACATGCTTTATCTTATTCAAGTTCAAGCATGGACTTGTGTCAACTCAATGCTTAATATTTTATACTTAATCAAGCCTTGAATATGTTAATTCTATTATTCACATCTTTTTTTCCCAAAATGCCCTTGTGAATCTCATTCAAACTTGTATCTCACTTTGGCCAAAGATTTCTAAATAAAGACTTATCTTAGAACTATGAGATAAAATCCCCACTGTAATTTAGGGTGGTGAATCCTTTATTAATCACCCAACTATCTTCAAGTATCACATGTTATACCTAATTTCCTAGCTATGTATACTTCAGGGTGAAGTAAAAGCACTAGAGTTAAAGTGCATCACTTGATACTTAAGATACCTTGGTGATCTCATGTTCAAGGATACTTACACCACTAATATAATGAGGCACTTTCACTGACATAGATTATATATCCATTTGAAGATCTCATCTTGGATCTCCAATGAACTTGCTTCTCAAGCAAGCATCCATATATTAACTCTAAGCATCACCATGCCTACAGCTTGTGAGAATAACTGATTGACCTAGCCAAGGAGTACAACATGTGCTCATCTACCTATATTAACAACGTCATATGTTGTTAATACTATGGCTAGGTATAATTTTGGTATTATCACATTAACATGCAATAGGAATCTCACTACATAATCCTTTTATGATTTCCTTTACACTGTGATTTTATACGAGGGACTTTATAAAAAAAAGATGAATATATTTATCAAGCAAATGAATTAACATAAGCATTATGTAATAAAGTATGTCTTTTATTAATAAATATTTAATTTATATAAAATATTCCTATTACATACGTGTCTAATGCTTGTCTAATGAGTGTCATGCTGAACAAACATATAATTAGGTCCTCCCACAAGTTGATTGACATCATAGCTACCAAATATTACTTCAAATGAGTGCATGGGTTTGATGTGCCATCAAACTTACTCAAATACAACATCTTAAACATGTGAGGCATAGCTCAATCTAATTTCAAACTACTATCTTTATGGTCTATGTCTTTACCCCTAGTCATAAGGTGAATCATAGCCTTTGTCCTTTCATTTAGGTTTTTAAAAGGATCTTCCTTAAGAGTCTTATGGGGTGAAACCTAGTTGTAAATATTCTTGAGAAATTGAATCTTCCCATAAAAAACATGGTCGTGAACTTTATCAACCAATTCTTATCTCTTGCTCTTTGTAGCAGAGGTTTTAGCCTTTTTACTAGTTAACATGTTTATAAAGGCAACTAACATCCTCTTTTTAATATCTTTCATGATCGCACTTAACATAATCTTGGTCACATATTCATCTCTAAATATGATAGATCTTTCTGGTTGAATAGGAGGTTGATTATTTATTCTACAAAGATATTTATTGATTCACTTCCACTGGGTAATGAAAGAGGGACTAATAGTGGCTGTAAAATAAAGGGGTTAGATATGTTACATGTATAGATATACATATGCAAAATGATTTGTGATGTAGAATATATTGCATGTAAGATTACAAGGATAAACACAAGTATTAATCCTTTTAGCCTTATTACTCTTACACATGTGGCCAAGCCCTTCTTTTCTAGGTAGGCTTACATAAGTATCTTTGGGGGATAAATAGGTTTGAAATTTAGGGACAAACTAGTTTAGCCATATGACATCTCTTATTTAAAGTGCTTGTAAGAATAATGGCCTATGACACTTAAGTTTATTTGAAAGTGAAATTAGGCTGAGCCAACACTAGATAAATGGTACAATGGGCTTAGCCCCACTTTAAAAAAGGTTAAATGCAATAGGCCTATAAGACATTCATAATGCAGTCGCTACACACTTAGCATTATAAAACCTAAGGGAAGTTGCTAAGCTTAAATACATATGCTTTGTTGTTTAGGTTTAAGGCTCCCACAGGTAGGAATCCCTTCTAGTAAAGCAATAAATTAATTCACCATTTAAAATATCCAAAGGTACAAAGCTTGTGAGCGATAAATATGCTAGCAATTCCTTAAAATTTAACCAAAAATAGGTTCGTATTTTTGCAACATCATACAAGGTAATAGGGATATAGTTGATAAAGTATGAAATACATTTATTATATTAAAAGGTATATTATTTTGGCACTTCTAGATTCAATTCTTAGTTCTTTGTAGAATCACCACTATAGAGGGACGAGGTGGCCTGATAGAGCTACCACCTAGTTTTACATTAAGACCTACTAATCTTTTACCTAGAAGGGATTTAAAATAAATATCTTATTTATGCATTTATAATATACCTCATTATATTCTAATGTTTATTAATTATATATCATTTGAGCAAACATTATGTTTTAAAGCATACATTATCTTCATTGGTTCTCACAAGACATACACAACAAAAAAATTTAAATTTTTTCGTGAATACTAGACCATGATATGTGATCTAAAAGGTTTAAAATAGATAAATAATAGAAATTAGCAGCATAATAATTTTGCCATTATCTATGGATTATAAGTTCCTTACCTTCTGCTTATCTCATTAGGTTGTTGCAAACCATAACGATCCTCATCGAGAACACCTCCCAGGTATCCATAGAAGAACATTGAGGAGATGGCTATACAAATTCCCAAGTGCTAGTAAAGAATTCAAGAGGATGAAGAGAAAGACTTTTGTGTACTGTAACAAGGGTGTCTAAACGTAGAATGCTTCTGTGGTGGCTCATTATTTGGATGATCAAGGTAAGCACTTTTATGCTTGAAAGAGCCCCTCTAGGTCATATTTCTAACTTTTAAAATTTTAACTTTCACACATAAAAAGTGGCCCATAAATTGCCTTTAGATAAACAATGGACATTGGCCTTCAATTAGGCTATACAGATTACATAGTTAGCTTATCTAGGATCAAATGCTTGAGGCTCTACTGGGCCACTATTTTGATCAACTTGTGGTCCAATTAATGAGCCTTTTAACATTTAAAAAGTCTATTTAATTTTGATCCCCATAAGTGTTTGTTCCCATGGAATTATACATAGTTTAAACTAAACATCCATGGAACCCCAACAAAGGTTAGAACATCAAAAAATTGAAAAATAAAAATTAAAGAAATCACATAAGAAGAATTTATTGTAAAATCTCTATGTGATTCCAATTTATAGCTTTATACCTCACTAGGTTGTAACAAAACCACATTGATCCTCTTAGGAACACCACTATGATATCTACACCAATATCAAATTCAATGACAACTCTTAAAGTGGTATACAATTGAATTTTTATTTTTAGGTGCTAGCAAGAAATAAAATTTATAAAGAAATAAGGAGAAAGCTAAAAAGAAGGTAAATTTATGGCAATAGTAAAGAATTATTCACTCTGTTGAGTCTCCCTTGTTTTAAATAACTTCACTGAGGTTTTTATGCCTTTTTTTATTCACCCATAGGTTAGATTTAATTAAAAGGCCTAATTCTAACCCAGTCACTTAAAACATTTAATTAAAACTTAATTAATGTTTTAAGCTTTTATCTTGTGCTCTAACCCTAATAAGCCTTTTCATTTTATTTCTTCTTATTTAATGACATCCCATAACATTAAATACTCTATAGTCTTGCCTCATTAATTTGTTGATGTCGGCATGTGACCATTTGGGCTTTCAAAGTAGGTTAGCAATATAGTAGTGAATTAAAATCCTAATAGAACTGGAATTATGTGATTTAATCCAATTAAATCATTTTAAAATCCCATTAATAAATTCACAATTATTCAAATTATTAGAGACTTCTAACCAAGCATAATGACTGACCAAGTGGCAGTGAGCCATGTAAACATCATGGCGATGTAACAGCACTAGAGTCAAAGTATAATTCTCAATAATTAAGATAACTTTGGTGATCTAAAGTTAGAAGACAGATGCATAAATACTATAATGAGATATTTTAACTAACATAGATTATGTATCCATGTGAACATCTCATATTAGGCCTCTAATGGATTTGTTTCTTAAATAAGCATCCATATATTAACTTTAAGTATCACATGCTTATAACTTGTGAGGACTACTGTTTCACTAAGATAAAGAGTATAACATGTGTAGTCTATTTGCATTTACAATATCCCATCTTGTTAACACTATAACAAGCGATAGTTTTGGTATTTCAAATTTACATGCGATAGGAATCTCACATCATGAACTCTTCTTGAATTCTTTAGCATTGTGAAAGGATAATAAGGATATTATTACATAGTTTAAGATTAGATTAAACAAATAAGTTAACATAAGCACCAATGTTAATTCTTTATTACATGTATTAAAGAATTCCTTTTATAAGTATTTAAATGTACACAAAATATCCCTATTACATATGAGTTTTAGGGCATGCAACTAACAATCTCCCACTTGCACTAGCACCAATCACTAATATATCTAATAGATATATTATTTACTTAAAGATCATATCTATTTTATGACATGCCTTAGTGAGAGGATTAGTGATGTTCTGATTAATGGAGACTCTCTTAATCTTCTCATATTACCTACCAATTATCTCTCAATGAGATTGTAGTGCCTGAGTACTTGCTTGGATCATTGATGAGACTATGGTTTCTTTGTCTGTACAATGGCACCATTGTTGTCACAATACAAAGGTATTGGGATAATAATAGTCAATACCACTCTTAGTTCAATGATGAACTTCTTAACCCATATTACTTCCTTAGCTGTATAAAAAGCTGCAATATACTCTATTTTAGTAGTTGAGTCTGCAGTTGTATCTTATTTGGAACTCTTTCAACTAACTATACCTCCTACAAATAAGAATATGTAACCTCACTAGGATTTGCAATCATTTTGGTTAAACGAAAAGCTGGCATCCGTATACCTTCTTATTTGCAAATTCCTCTTCTCTATATAACAAGAATACATCTTTAGTGCTTTTTAAGAAGTTATGGATGTTCCTGATAGCTACTTAATGTTCCTCTTAATAATTAGATTGGAATCTGCTTGTTACACTAAGAGAAAATGCTACATTAGGTCTAATACATAACATTACATACATGATAGAGTAGATACACATGGAATCCTACTCATGTGCTCTCCTTCCTCTTATGTCCTAGGACACGGACTCAGAGAGAATCTTTCTATGAGTCATAAAAATGAATCCTTTCTTTAAGAGATCCATGCTAAACCTTTAGTATCTTATCTATATATGTAGACTATAAAAGACCTATCAAACTCTTAGATCTATCTATATAAATCTAAAGTATGATCCGTAGTATATAGGTTGCTTCACCAAGGTCTTTCATAGAGAATCTCTTCGACAACTATCTAAGACATTTATTTTACAAAAGCAATATGTCATCCATATATACCACTAAGAAAATGACTGCACTTCCACTAACCTTCTTATAAAAACATAGTTTATTCGGATTTTGTGAGAAACTAAACTCTTTGATTGTCTCATCAAATTATATGTTTTAGCTCTTAAATTCTTGCTATAATGTATAACTAGACTTTTAAAGCTTGTGTACCATATAACTATTAGTGGATGTGAATCCCTCAATTTGTGTCATATAAACTTTACACCTCATCTAATAGATTTCCATTCAATAAAGCTATCATCACATCCATTTCCAAATCTTAAAGTTCTAATGAGCGATAATAACAAAAAAAAAAAGAATTCTAATGCATTTAAGATTGGCTACTAGTGAAAATGTTTCATCAATGTTAATTCCTTGCCTTTGATGATAACCCTTTGTGAACAACCTTGCTTTATGGGTACCAATCTTGCCTTCCATGTCAATCTTCTTTTCAAGGATCCATTTGTACCCAATGGGTCATTAACCAAAGTCCACACTTAGTTATCATACATGGAATTCATTTCAGATTGCATGGCCTTCAACCATCTTTTTAATTGTAAACTCTTTAGAACCTACTCATAGCTTAAAGGCATATCCTCTTCTACTATGGTCACATTACTATTCTTATCAATGAGAAATCTATATCTCTCAGAAGTAATACAAAACCTAGTAGAATGTCTAAGAACTTGTGTTACCATAGGTTTTGCTATTACATCATTATAATGTGTAATAGGCTCGAGATTAATCGACTGATCTACCTTTATTTATGGATCTTAAACTTCATCAAGTTTGATTGTACTCCTATTATCTTCCTTTAAGAGAAACTCTTTTTCTAGGTAGATAGCATGCTTTAAAACAAACACCTTTTGTTCAAAAGTGTTGTAGAAGTAATATCTAATAGACTTTTTTAGATATCCCATAAATAAGCATTTATCAAATTTAGCATCAACCATATTTCAGACAACTCTTTCCATATAAGTAAGGCAACCCTATACTTTCAAATGTGAAAGAATTAGTTCTTATTACACATATATTATATAACATTAACCAACTTTGATGGAAATATGTTTAAGAGATAAATAGCAATAAGTAGCAATGTAAACCAAAAATAACTTGGGTTGTAATGCCTATGAAACTTACTTTCATGAATAGTACTTTTGAGGCATGAATAGTGTTCTTAGGAAGTTGAGGCACTATATGATGGCCAAAGGGGTAAGTACTGCTCGTAAAAATTTGACGAGCCATGAAATAAAAAAAAATGAAATAATTAAAAGCTTTAGTAAAACAAATAAATCATTTTAGGCTAAGAACTAGTGAATAGTGACCTTAGTTACATTTGTGCTAGGAATGATTTAGGATGTACACAGATGGACTAAAAAATCTCATAACCTTAAGGTAAAAAATTACAATGAATCTATTCAAGAAGGAATTTTAGTATTCTAAGGTCATCTGATATTTATTTGGAATTTTTAGTTTATGTGAGTAAATAGTAACCTTGCTTGTTTATGGAATTTTGACTCAAGATTTTATGGGGCGCTATCAAGGATTATGTCACTGAAATCATGATTATTAGAGGCGTTAAAAAATTACAATGAATTTTTGAACTTTAAAAGAAAAACTAGATAAAACTAATCGTTGGATCACCACATGTCACAATTCAGGCCACAGACCCACTTAATGTAAATTGCTTAGCACATGTGGAGGTGCCACATGTCCCTAATCACTTCCCTCCTCCTCTATCTCCATTTGGCTGATGCCATCTTAGGATTCTCACTCCTCTCTTTTTTCTTCTTTTCTTCACTCAATTCTCACCCAGTTACCCCAAACCTTATATGAAAATTTACCTCCATGGCCTAAAGAATCCATTCTAAGTAACAAAAAAGAGAAATAAGGTCTTGGAAAGGAGTTTTAGACACTTGATGAATAATGTCCCTTTTGAAGAGTAAGCATTCATAATTCAATTTTTATTTTATTTTTAGATGCTATTAAGTATTTTAAGATTATCCATGTTGATAGAATTTAATTTAGAGTTGTATAGGATTTTTTGGAAATTTTCTAAAGGTTTAATGTGTATATGTTTAGGAAAAGGAGAAGCTAATAGGGAGCAAGGAAATTATAAGCTTTGAAGTGCTGGCAAACAATGTCTATACACCCTTAAGTATGTGAATTTGGTATAAATGTATGTGTGTGCATTGGTGTTCTATGAAAATGAATAAAAAATGTGTATGGAATGTGAAATTGAGTGTATTAATGGAAAAAGCTTGATGTATTTTGTTAATGCATTTATGAAAAGCTTAAAAGTGTGTTGAAATGGAAAGAAATGTATGTGTAAGTGTGTCCATTTTTTGATGGCTTAATGGTAGTAATAACAGAAATGTGAGTGTGTTTGTGTTTATGTAAAAAGTGAAATAATGGTATTAATTTAACTTAATTATGAACAATAAATATGTAAATGTAATGACATAAGGAGTGGTTGATAGAAATGCAAAAAGTTACATAAATAATTGATGAAAAATGACAAGCATATATATATATAAATATGAAAGTAATCTTTTTAGTAATGCGAATTGGTCATAGAAATGACCTAATGAATAGTAAAATGACTCATAAACCTAACGAATGACGTATAATTGAATGATTAAATTAAGATTCAGATAATGGCCTATATTAGTTAGACACCCACTAGATGGTTTGATTGGTCAATTAAGGAATAAAGCAACTGCTAGGTTTGGTCCTTCTGGACCATTACTTGTGTACTTGTTTATGATTGCTAATGTAGCCGCTGAGGTTCGGATATTAAGCCCTACACACAAGGTATTAAGAGGTCCGACAAGACTTATTCTAGCTACCTATTATTATTGATTTAGAAGGTCCCATAGGACTAATCCCTGCTATCCACCACTATATTATTAATGATTGTATATTGGGAAGTCCTTGTTGGACTAATCCCTACCATACTAATTTGGGGGTTCTACAAAACTAATCCTTACTATCGAGTGGAGTTAGGTAGGTGCAATTACTAATGTCCAAAATATGGGCCACTGCATAACTTGTATTCTACTATCCAATGTCTCTAGCTGCAATCTCTCAATATGGGCTTTAAATAGATAAGTAAATAAAAGAATGAGAATTATGAATGCCTACTAAAATTAAGATTATAGAATTACACTGCTAATTACTGAAACTAGTAATAGAGAAAAGAAGTAAATAATATTGCTTGATATATTGTATGCACTTTATATGTGTGCATGTTGCATGATTGAGTGCGATACATACATATATTATATCAAATTCACCACGAGTTTATACTCAACATATCAGTGGTCTAATACATAGGTTATAGATAATTATAGCTGTGTAGCCTTAAAGTTTCTATATAACTGATGACTAGAGTTTTGGGGTACACCTTCTATCTATTTTTTATATATAAGTCAAACACTCATGTATAGATGTAGAGGGTTAGGAACCAAATAGAATATGAATAGTTTTGTAGTAAGATATGGTTTGTAAATGATAACTAAAACACTTAAACTTAATATATACTAATATGTATATATATAAATGCTAGAATGCAAGTATGAATGCTTCTATATATTATGGGTCTGAGACCTTATGATGCTTCCTATTGTGTGTTGTGATTGTAGATTTGGAGGACCAGATAGGTCTATATAAGCAATTAGATATACATGAAAATCTTAGAATTGTATTTTTAGTAGGTGAAAAATTTTGGTTTTTAACCTTAGTAGTCGTTATGCTGCCCGATTTTCTGTAAACTATTTTTCATTCACTTAAACTGCTTTTTTATTAGTCAATTACACCTAATAAAAGATATTTATTGAGTAATAACAAATAATTAATCAAGAAATTTAACAAAAATGATCGTGCTTATAAGGGTTAAATGAATGAAGGCTAGGGAAAGAATAAGATAGGTGACTGATGGGAAGTGGCATCCTTACCGGGTTTCTTCGAGAATTGGATAGGGGTAATATAATTAGGTGATATCAAATCACGATTTAAGCATTCTTAGGAAAAGTAGATATGAGTGCTATGATCTAGAGTTTTATACCCTATTTAAGCTACACTATAGGAGGCTAATAGTGTGTTCATTTGTAGTAAAGCACGATGAGTGAGCCAACCCCACTAGAGTGAGGGGAAAAGGTTACAAGTTATACTTCGATAATAATTAGGGAGTAAAAGTGAGCATAGCCACACTAGTGTCGAGTGATGTAGCATACTAGCCACAAGCACAAGTATAAGCATAAGCTCAGGCTCCACCAATACTATTATAATAGATAGTGAATTTGTTTAGACATACCATTGTAGCTATTACACCACCACCACTAGCAACCCTACAAAAACTTATTTAGAAAGGTTAAAGAAAATAGGGACTTTAGATTTTGAGGGAACAACTAATGATGATACTACAAAGGCTAAGTACTAGTTAGAGAGAACTGTAAGGATATTAGAGCAGTTAAAGTGTACTCCAAAAGATAATCTAAAGTGTGCTACCTCACTTCTCTAGGCAGAAGATTTCCACTGGTGGGAGACCACTCATAAGAGAAAGGTTATAGCTGACCTCACATAGGACTTTTTCCTTGAGGAGTTCTAAAAGAGGTATATTTTAGAGACTTACTTGGATAAGAAAATGTAGGAATTTATAGATTTGAAATAAAGATGGACGTCTATGTTTGAGTATGAGAAGGACTTTACTTAATTTAGCAAGTATATAGAGGAATTTCTGCCCATAAATGAGGCTTAATATAAGAAGTTTGAGAAGGGCCTCAATATGGAGTTAAGAATGTAGATAGCCAATCCTAAAATTAGAGAGTTCTCTGCATTGGTATCTATAGCATATGCTATGGATGAGATGATAAAGGAGAAGATAGAGCTTCTTTAAAAGAAGCAACCTTTCACTATTGGATGGGCTAGCTCAACACCTGATGGAGGTAAGAAATCAAAAGATTCACAGGCCACACATCAGTCCTAGGGATAGGGTCAGACACAGAAGCAATGTCAAGCTTCTCAATATTGGCCTTGACCTCCTTAATAGGCCTCTAGTGCCTTAGTATCTATGACAAAGAGTGCACCTCTAGTATGTAGGACATGTAATAAGAAGCATTGGGGATAATGTTCGCAATTGAAGTTAGTATAGTGCTTTGTACATGATTTTAGAGAACATTATCAAAGGGATTATCCATAAAAGCTAGTTGATGCATAAGCCTCATCTCTAGCACCTAGTAGAGTGTAGAGAGAGAATAAAAGTGATAAGCTAGGCACGAGTTAGAGGGTTAGGATAAAGATACAAGCTTTAGCTTGTCAGTATGCCATCTAAGCTCATAAGGAATCTAAGGCATCTGATGTGATTATTGGTATTCTCTATTTACTCGGTACACCTATATTGGCATTGATAGATCCAAGATCTGCACATTTGTACATCTACACTACACAAGCTCTAGATGGAGTGTTAAAACCTGAACCCATAGATATAGATATCTTAGTTGCTATCTGATAAGATAGAGCATGATAATAAATTGAGTATATAGGTACTATCCTCTGATGATCTAGGATCAGGTATTCTAGCTGATCTTATTGAACTTCTTTTTCACAAGTTCAATGATATTTTGGGCATGATTGGCTGGCTAAACATCATGTAGTGGTTAACTATGAGCAAAAGAAACTTACCCTTAGGACAACTAAGGGATTTGATGTAATAGTCTTTGGTGAGCAGAATTTTATGCCTAACCTCATTTCAGCCATAATAGTGAGGTGACTCTTCCAAAAGGGTTGTAAAGCTTATCTAGCTTATGTTGTTGACACCAATAATTCTTCACCAAGTCCTGACCAAATACCTATAGTATAGATTTTCTTGATGTTTTTCTTGATGAGCTTCTAGTGTGTGTCCTGGTACTACTTTAATGTTTATTACACCATACCAAATGGTACTTATAGAATTCAAAGAGTTAAAGGTGTATTTACAAGAACTATTAGACAAAGGCTTCATTAGACCGAGTGTTTCACTATAGGGAGCACCAGTTCTATTTAAGAAAAAGAAGGATGGTTCACTTCA
>CANXYI010576067.1:0-12193 GCA_948208565.1 Hura crepitans
CATCGTAACCTGCCTTATAATTTACAAATTAGAATGTAATAGTTTACATCACTGGGCCCTATCTCTTTCTATACATTAGTGCCCCTATCTACTACTAACAAAAAAGTAATTAAGGCATATACCATAAGAAAGTTTGTCAATTACACTATCTATTTGCTAAGGCTAGACTACAATCTATTATCATCTACCTGAGCATCTGAATCATCGACACGCTAAGTATACACTAGTGAATTTAATGAAATATGGACAGTATCATGCACACATGTGGCATACAACATGTAATTCTCATACCGATGTGAAATACTTCATTTATCCTTCTTATTATAAGTTTCTAGCTCTAAGCCTAAACTAGTCATATAATGTAACATTTTTTTTATTGTGTGTTATAATGCATTCTTTTCCTCTTGTTATTATTCCTTCCAATTAAGACATATCTTTATAGTTAAAATATTATTTTCATTAACTGTTATTTATTGCTTAGGCCCATACATGAAGACAATAGAAGTTACCGATAAATGTTGTGGCCTATATTTTGGTCCTTGGTAAATGCACTTACCGATCTCCACCAGATAGTAAGGATCAGTTCACTAGAACTTCTAAATACCAGAGTGGTAGGGATTAGTCCTACTAGACCTCCTAAAAGAGGGATAGCTAAGATCAACCTTAGAGGTTCTTCCTAAATCATAAATCTCAGCATCAGTGGATAGCAGGGATCAACTTATATAGATCTCCCAATATCTAAATAGCATGGTTAGTAAGGATTAGCCTAGGTAGGCCTCCCAATCCCTAAATAATACAAGTAGTAGGGATCAATCAATGTGGACCTCCCAATAAACAAGCATACAGGCTCAAATTAAACTCTGACAGCTGTACCCGTCGTACAATAAGGCAATGATCTTTAAGGACCAAGCCTTAATAGCTACTAACTCTCGAACTAACCGATCAAGCTATCAATAGGTGGTCTAACTAATATGTGCTAACTCTAATTATTATCTTATTCCCTTATTTCTTGCCGTTAAATTCATGTTTAACTCACATATTTTCTCATCAACTTCATGTCACTTAATGACAAATATTCGAGCTTATTAACCCTAACTTGTAATGCCTTACAATTTAACATTCAATTATATATCTTGCTCATAAAATATATTCATTTTCATTTGGTACTCAAGCTGGTACATTATCATATTATAACACTTAGGTTTTAATTTAGTTATCATCACTTTGCTTACATATTTTCCTCAACATTTCATTATCACCTTTCACACACATATCACTTATTCACTACTAGTAATTCTATTATTATAATTACATGCTTCCAAGTAGAAATATACATTAAATATCCTTAAACATTATAACATACACCTTATAACCTTCACACACAGCATAGAGCCATCATATATAAAAGCATACACACCTCATTTCTTATTAGTTTCACATTACAAGCATACTTTGCATTTAGTTTCTAAGTCATTTACATTAGATACATATGCCAATAACACATTTACACACATATTCCCCTTTTGTGTGCCATTTTGCCATACACACTTCTCATACATGTATATTGTTTTTTCATGTTCTTTTTACTCATTTATGCTTCTTACACTCACCATACCATATATGCACACTTTCCATATGAAAATAGATACATATACACTTGATATTACTAGTCCATACCCTTACTCACATACACATATGCAACACAAAATCAACATACAATACATATTACATTGAATTCACTTACTTTAGGTTCTAAAGCACTCTAAATCCATAGCTCAATGTTTTTCTCCTCCTTCCTTAAACAATTCCTTCTCTTTTACTGAAAACGTA
Source organism: Hura crepitans (assembly GCA_948208565.1). Lineage (NCBI taxonomy): Eukaryota > Viridiplantae > Streptophyta > Magnoliopsida > Malpighiales > Euphorbiaceae > Hura > Hura crepitans. The sequence goes on from CANXYI010576067.1 coordinate 1,831, forward strand.
TTCAGTTTTTAGGTTTAAAAATTCATAAAAGGATTACACACATTCAAATTCAAAACTAATAACATAGATATCATTTACACACTTAGTACTACCCAAATAAATTTGGAAACTTTGAAAAAGAATACTTACTCTTAAAAAGGGCACTATTCATCAAGTTCCTAAATCTCCTCAACTAAGAATTTTTCTTAATTTCTGTCAGTAGAATTGAGTTCTAAAATTTGTAAAGGCAAGGATTAATAGGAGATTTGGTGGATTTGGCTTGAAATTAGAGGAGGAATGAAGAAAAAAGGGAGGGGGAAACCTTTCACACATATAGGAAATCCCATATGTGCCCCATTTTATATTATGTACACGGACAGCTTGGATCACTCCACGTGTCCATTCAATAATCCATATTAACCCTACTTATGTTTTATGCTTCAAAAATTCAAATTAAATGTTTAAGTCCTCTAAAATTCATGCTTTTAGTGCCAAAAGTTCCCAAAAGTCTCAATTAGGGTACCCCTAAAATCTTAAGTCAGAATTCTAAAGGAAACTAGGTTAACTATTCACTCGCGTAATTAGGAAAATTTTGATTAAATATCAATCGACCTTAGAAAATTATAATTCCTTCGCCATTAGATTATTTAGAATTTTTGATACCAAAGGTATGCTATTTTTAGATCCTTCCAGGAACATCCTCAGACTTTCCTAACATGATGCCAACTAAGGTCACTATTCATTATATTTCAGCATGAAATGATTTATTAGATCTAGTAAAAGTTTTAATTATTTCATTTTCATCATTTTCTTGCATATCAAAGTTTTATAACTAGTATTTCCCCCTTGATCATCACATGGTGCCTTGAATACTAAGGAAAATGCTATTTATGGCCTTTAAAGTACTATTTATGAAACCTAGATTCTCGAGCTTTAAAATCCTTCCCCTCATATAAAATTTCACCTTTGAAATTTACTTAATGGAAAAAATGAGGATATTGAGCTTTCATTTGTTCTTCACTCTCCCAAGTAGCCTCTTCCATTTTGTGGTGCCTTTATCGCACTTTCACTAGTGGTATAGATTTATTCATCAGCTCCTTTACTTCTATGGCTAATACCTACACTAATTCTTTTCAAAAGTTAGATCTAGTTGTACCTAGATTTACTCCATGGGCATTAGTTGCAAAGGATCAAATCTATGCCATCTTATCATCGATACATGGAATACGTCATGAATTTATTGCAGTACTTATGGCAACGCCAATTAATAAGCTATTGGTCCCACATGTTTTGTGACCTCATATGGATTGATGAATCTCAGACTTAGCTTCCCCTTTTTACTAAATAAAAACATCTTCTTCCATGGTGATACCTTATGGAACACTTTTTCACCGACCTCATACTTCAGATCAACATATGACTTTTGTTAGTTAGTGGTACCTTTTAACCTTTCCTAGATAATCTTGACCTTCTCCTTAGCATCTCTGAGGTCTTATTAGTCTATCTTTGCCCACTTCACTCTAACAAAGTGGAGTTATACATTTTATGCCATATAAAGCCTCATAGAAAGCCATACCTAGGATATCCTGATAGCTATTATTATAACCAAATTTAGCAAAAAGAATGTATTGATCCTAACTCCCTTTAAATTCAATAACACAACTCCATAACATATCTTCTAACACCTATATAACCCACTGTAATTGTCCATCTGCTCTTTGTTGGAAATCTATGTTGAAGGTGAGGTGGGTTCCTAAAGCTTCTTATAGTCTCTTGTAAAATTGAAAAGTAAATCAGGGATCTCGAGTAGATATAATAGCAAATGGCACTCTACAAAATCTTCCAATCTCTTGTATATATAGTTGTTCTAATTTTTCTAAGGAATAATCTATTATGATTGGAATAAATAAGCAGTCTGAGTTAGTATGTCTAGGATCAGCAATACTAGGTCACATTTAATTCTAGTCATAGGCAATCATATGACAAAGTCTCTAGTGACTTTCTCCCACTTTTATTATGCAATTTCTATAGGGTGTAGCAGTTTAGAAGGAACTTGATGTTCAACCTTCACTTGCCAATATTTAGGATATCAAGTTACATATTTAGCCATATCTTGCTTTATTCCTAGCCACTAATAATGTGGTTTGAGATCATGGTACATTTTTATGCTCCTCAGATGTATGGCATAAAAAGAAGCATGTGCTTCCTTTTGGACCTGTGTCCTAATTCTTCTTGCTTTAGATATATATAACCTATCATAAATGTAAAAGCATCCATCTATCTTAATCTCAAATTTTATGGTCTTTCCCTCTTTGACTTGTCTCACTATCTGCATGAGATGATCATCCTAAGTCTGAGCCTCTTGCACTTATTTCTTTAAATTAGGTTTTACCTATAATTTAGCTAAAACTACATTATAGTGTGCTCAAATTTGGCATTTATAGCCTTCATAACCACTATAAACTTTTGACTCAAAGCATCATCTATTATATTAGCCTTTCTTGGATGGCAGTCGATCAAACAATCATAATCCTTTATTAGTTCCATCAAATATCACTATTTTAAATTTAACTCATTCTATATAGAGAGGTATTTTAAACTCTTTGTGATTTGTGTAAATGTAACATCTCTCACCATACAAATAGTGTCCCTATAGCTTTAGGGTAAAAATAATTATAGCTAGTTTTAAGTGTTATGTCATGTAATTTTATTCATGAGGTTTTAGCTACCTTAAGGCATAAGCTACCACTTTCCCATCTTGTATTAGTACACATCCAAGCATATTATGTGATGCATCAATGTAAATCACAAAGTCTTTTCCATTTTTTGATTGAGAAAGGATGGAAGCTTCAATCAACATTGCTTTTAACTTGTCAAAACTTGGCAAGCATTTGTCATCTGGTACAAATTTCACATCTTTCCATAACAATCAGGTTATTAGGGTTGAATCATAGAAAAACCCTTCACAAATCTTCGATAATAACCTATTAATCCTAGGAACCTTTGAATCTCAGTCACGTTCCTTAAAGGCTTCCACTTTAACACTGTCTTAACCTTACTCAGTTTGACTTTGATACCTTTTGCTAAAGTAATATGGCCTATGAAGGCTACTTCTTTCAACTAGAACTCACACTTACTCAGCTTCGCATACAACTGCTTCTCTTTTAAGGTCTGTAATACTAGCCTTATGTGTTGTTCATGCTCTTCTTTAGTCTTGGAATATACTAAGATGTCATTGATAAAGATCATAATGAATTGGTTTAAATATTGCTTGAATATCCTATTCATTAGGTCTATAAAGGCTGTAGGGGCATTAGTAAGCCAAAATGGCATTATAAGGAATTCATAATTTCCATATTGAGTATAAAAGGTAGTCATTAGAATATCATATTGCTTAATTCTCAAGTGATGATATCCTTACCTCAAGTCAATTTTAGAAAATACACTAGCACCTCTTAGTTGTTCAAAAAGGTTATCAATCCTCAGTAGTATATATTTATTTTTGACTATCACTTTATTTAGCTATCTATAGTTGATGCACACCCAAAGTGACTCATCTTTCTTTTTCACAAACAACATAAGTGCTCTATAAGGTGAAGTACTCAGTCTAATGGAGCCTTTATCTAACAATTCCTATAACTGCACCTTTAACTCTTTTAATTGAGCCGATACCATTTGGTATGAAGCAATGGACATAGGGGTTGTATCTAAATATACTTCAATCTCAAAGTCAAGTTCTCATTTTGGTGGTAATCCAAGTAGCTTATCTAGAAACACATCTAGAAATTTTGACACCACTAGTATTAGGCTAAGGCTTAGCTCTATTTTATTTGTGTCAACTACATATGTTAAGTAAGACTTACAACCCATCTGGATTAATTGCCTTGCTGCTACAACTGAAATGACACTAGGTAAAGGATTCCATTCACCAATTACTATCACCTCACTCCTATCAGCTGTTTTAAGTATGAGTCTCTTTTGTTCACAATCTACTAGTACCTATTGTTTAGATAACTAATTCATACCTAAAGTAACATAAAATTCAATAAATGGAAGCTTAATAGCCTTGAACCACTAAAGGACAATCGCTGTATCTTCTATCAACTACTACTTGTTGCTAAATTAGATTACTATCCTTAAATCAATATGAATTGGTTTAAGTTCTAGACCCCTATCCCATGCTTGTGTAGTGCAAATGTATGAGTGGGTAGATCCTAGGTCTATCAATGATAAAACAAATGTGTCAAGTAGAGAGAAAGTACCAACAATAACATCAAGAGCCTTAGCTTCCTCTCATGCTCAAATAACATATGATGGTGTTTGAGCTTCTGATATGGCTCTCTGACTTGTACCACCTTTATCATTCCTACTTTCCTTCTAGCCTCTATTGGGTCCTAGATAAAAGGCTTAAAACTGTGTAGCATCTCTTTGTTACTTTGGGCAGTCCCTCTGATAATGATCTCATGATTTACAGATGAAGCACTCACCTCAACTAACTTGCCAACATACCTCCCAATATTTCTTTCTATAAGTCTCATAGACTGGAGGTGCACTTTTGGTTAAAGAACTTGGGGCTCTTGTAGCCTGTTATGGTGGTCGAGATCTTGATTGAGATCCCTAACCTATCCTCTAAGTTTAACTTTACCTCTAGGACTAATATGGGGCCTAGTTGCCTTTCTACTTCTTGCTTGCATCAGGAGCTGAACTAGCTTGCCTTGTAGTAAAAGGCCTTTTATTTGGAAAACTTCTCTTCTTTTTTTAAGATATCCTCCATAGCATATGCCACTAACACTAGTAAAGAAAACTCTCATATCTTTGAGGTAGCAATCTGTATTCATATCTCAACATTAAGGCTTTTCTCAAACCTCTTACAGTGTTCCTCTTTAGTAGGAACAAACTCCTCTACATATCATCTTAAATGGTGAAGTCCTTCTTATACTCAAACCTCTACCTTTGCCTCAAGTCTAAAAATTCCTATCTCTTTTTATTCATATATATCTCTAAAATATACCTCTTTTTGAACTCTTGAAGGAAAAAGTCATAAGATACATTTGTTATAGCCTTCCTCTTCTATGTAGTTTCCAACCAATGGAATACCTCTTCTTAGAAGAGGGAGGTGGCACATATTAGGTTTTCTTTAGGGGTATAGTACAATTATTGTAGTACCCTAACCATATACTCCAACTAATACTTAGCCTTAACTGCATTATCTTCCATAATTCTAGTAAAGTCTAAAGCCCTTAATTTTTCACTCTCTGTAGGTAGATCTTCCGTAATGCCCAAGGCTATAAAGGATGTACTAGGGCTGGTGGTGGTAATGGTGGAGCAGCAACTGCAGTGGTGTGTCTTAGTAGGTTAGCAATCTATTATAACAATGCTAGTAAGGCCTACATTTATGTTGAATGTGCTACATCACTTAAAACTAGAGGAGCTGAGCTCATAGGCTTATGTATGGTTGTCAGTGCATAGCTAGCCACTTCTTCTCCATGCTTTAGTAAGGAACACTTGCTCATTTTGATTCACTACAAAAGAGTTAATAATCAACCTCAAATAGTGTAGCTTTACTTGACACTGAACACTTATCAGTGGCACTTATGTGTACCATGCCTAATAACACCTAACCCACTCTGATACCTTTTAATGTAACACCCTTTACTTAATCCAGTACTTAGACAAGCTAAAAGATGTTACCTTTATGACACCTCTCTTACCCAATCCCTCCCAAAAGCTAGGATAGAGAGATCTTATTCTCTATACTATTAACACATGCTGAATGTCTGATAGCATAATGGCTACCTGAAGACCTGCTAAAAATTTTCCACATATAAAAAAATACTTCAATTGCAACAATCATCCTCAAACATGTCATGGCATAACACACAAACCTAACACAGGGTTCATTTCCTCTATGATGACTCAAGTATACAGCCAGTCCACTAAGACCTAGTGGAGGAGTTTAAAGGCATATATGATGCCAAGCTGATAATAGATAAAAGCATGTCTAAAGCCAAACTAACAACTAATAAAGGCATATCTAATGCCAAGCTAATAACTGATAAAGGTATATCTAATGCTAAGCTATATAACTAATGCCCTATAGTACAACACCTCTTGGCATGCTAAGTCGATCTTACTTTGTGTTCTAATCAGATATTACTTTGGCTCTATTCCTTTACTCATATGCATTTATGCCTCTTTATAATGGGACTACTAAATATACATAGTTGATATCTCTTACTTCAGAAAAAATCTTTAATATGCAAGTACCTAGAGACACATGTTATAAACATTAGAATATTTCATTAATTACTATTCTGTACTATGCTAATTAAAATGTCACTGCGATTCCCAACATGGCTATAATAACTTCACTAAATTTTGTTGTTTCATATTCATACTAATCAAAACTTTATTCAATTATTTTTTTATGAAAGCAAGAGTTCCATCCATTTTTAGCCATTTTATATCAAGCATAGATAGTTACATACTTGTCAACAAGCATCATAGACCATCACAAGCATAAGCATAAATGCAATGGGCCTTGTTGCACACTTTAACGTTAATAAAACTCAAAACTTATAACACATTATTAGAACAACATTGACTATACTTTATTATATGCCAATGCCATTTACTTTTTACATCACCTCAAATTCATAAACATATGAAAGCATACAATATCTCAAGTTCATAAATGTTCATATGACTTCGTAAAACTTAACATTTATTAGTATAATCCAATCGTAGGTTTAAACCTAGTTATAACCTTTTTAGCCATACTATTAACACATACCATATCAAGTGTGACCAATGCCTTATCTCTATATGCATCATTCTTATATCACGTGCATAAATTTTAAATTTCATGTCATTGAACTTACACATAGATGTAAAGTCGAGAAGCATATGCAAGAATCATCATCATATCACTTCTATGACACTAATATTCATCTTGTATTAGCATTTCATTTAATTCATGCTCAAGTCCAGATATGAGTGTCATATAAAAACATTATTCTTTCACAATAACACCTCACAATTTGATTATACCATATTATATCATTACCTTGCTCTATTTCGTCAGTTAAGATAATCATAGTATATATAACCTATAACTTGGGCTAGAATAATGATTAAGCCTAATTAGTTATAAACATTACTTCATATGTGAATTTTTTTTACCAAAACATCCAAATCTATTATGCTAACATAATTCATGCGTTTCTAGTCCTTTAACAAGCATGACTTATCCCATTATCATTAACACTATTTATTTTTACCTTGATGCATAACCCATACACATTAACTACACTTACATACACTTATTCAATTATAAAAATCAACCCACGCATGCTTTATTGAATTCACTTACTCTTATTCACAAAGTATCATTCTACTGGACTTATATGCCATCCCAATATCCCAACACTTCCTTTTATGATGTATTCATATAGATCTTACATATGTCATTAATAATCATTGTGCTATAAGGCATACGCACACATACACTCATATACTTCAATTGTATAGTTGACTTTTACTTTTATCGATAAAACATTTAGTCTGTATATCGATGTAATTGAACTCACTTAAGTTTTTGCATCTATGATGAAGTTTATTATTTTCCCTACTCATATTATTTTATGAATTAGGCATAAGCCTAAGACATAATAACACAACACATGCTTAAATAATAAAATTTGCATATGTCTTTATCTCAATAGTAAATACATGTATATAAGCAAGCTTATTTCATTATCTATATTGATAGTTATTTGTATGTTTTGTGTCTATGTGTGTGTGTGTGTGTGTATATATATATATATATATATATATACACTTCAATTAATAAAAACACATAAAAGTTTTGGATTATAGCATATTAAACCTAGATGTTTACCTCTAAGACCATCTAAAACATCATATGCATTATTTTCAATATCCTTAAACCATTATTGCCTCACATGTTTTTTAGAATTATAGCAACAATAGCCACATTATTCTACAATTACCAAACCCCTAATTAGGCCCCTATCATAACTTTTTCATAGCAACTTTACATTTAACTTTATTACTATTAAAACCCAAAATTCTTAGCCTTTGTAGTGTTTTCTTTTTAAGGTTAATACTCATTTTTTTCTCCCATGTAATCTATTGAAATAACTATTAAAATTTTATAATGAGGTCCTTCATCAATGAATCAATCCTTTTGCTCACTCTCACCAATAACGGCTACTGTAATATGAATGTTACACCAGTATTGCTTTGCCACTCATTATCCAAATCCATAGTCCTAATTCATACAATAGTTAATCTTTTTATTTCTTTTATATTCCATTTTGGCATAAAACCTTTAAAGGATAATAGTCAATTTCTCTATATATTGCTACATTTCCTAGCCACCACATTGTGAGAGAACCACTATGCCAATGCCATCGCCTCTTTGTTGCATTGCTAATCAACTAAAGTATTAGCCAATGACTCCCTACTGCTTTTCCTTTTCAACTTTCTTTCTTTTTGTTTCTTCTTTTCATTCTCTGATTCTCTTTCTCCCTTTCTTTTTTTTATTTCCTATATTTTCCCTCTATTTTAGGTTTCCACCCTTTTTTTCTTTTTTTTTTCCTTTTGCTTTCTCCATTAGCGGTAATAACTCTGCCATCAGCTCTCTTTCTCCACCACCGGCTCTCTCTCCCATCATCGTGCTTCCTGTGATGTCTCTCCCTCTCGACTTGTCCCTCTTCCTTTTTTCCTTCTTATTACTTTTGATTTTCTTCCATTAATTTTTATAACTACCATAAAGGAAAATATATTGTAATATATTTTTTTTCCAAAAATGCCTTTTTAGTTTTCATTATATAAATTATTCCAATCAAGCACTTATCTCAAGCCCAACGCTTTATATTTTTACATTCATGTAATTTTAATAATTTTCTTCTTAGCCACTAGAAATCCTAATTTTGGTTTCATGATCTTTTTGGAATACTTAATTTTCATTCAGGCAATTCACATACAAATCTAAGTAGAAGATATAAGAAAATTGATTCATCTCCAAAGCATAGAATCTACTGAAATCACACAGTTCCCACAATCTCGGTAAAATTATTCTTTCATTTTAACCCAATTAATGTATCTCAAAACTCGAGAGCTTGTACCCGAACTCAAAAAATCTCAGGTGTCACACTTTTTCCTTTATGGATAGAATTTTGTCCTCAAAATTTTTATAGTACTACTATACTTTATAACTGTAACTTCTATATATTTTGCTTATCTCAATCTTATGCTCTTTTATAACTCTTTTTATTAACTCTTATTGCCTTCTTATCATTTAAATCTTAGCCTATTTCTTATATTCTACTTATCTCAATCTTATGTTATTCTATAACTCTTTTTATTAACTCTTATTGCCTTCTTATCATTTACATCTTAGCCTATTTCCTTTCTATTCATTTACCTATATACCCTTTTACATTTCTTTACTTCCTCTCTTATGAACTTTGCAAGAGTCTATAATATCTATTCATTTAGACTTTAGAATCTTCTTGATCATCATCTAATGATATTATGCTTATCTTATTATCTGAGTACCTCTCTTGAGATGAAAATCATTACACTCCTATTATACTACTTTGACTGCTCAATTCTAGAAAGCCAACTCTCCACTCTCATCTTATAGATCATATGGCCTCATATCAAGCTCACAAGATTACTTAACACAACTATTAAGCATTTCATATCTTTATCATACTAAAATCACCTTTACATACACATAAATGCATACTTTCAAATTTATGCATATGCACACATATCACAAGTTTATACATAATAGCTTTATAAGGCAATCTAAACTACCTATTCATCAAATTCCCATTTTACATAATTTATGCCTATAGTGTTGTAAATAAGAGAAAGAAAACATTATTTAAAGTTATCTCAACAAGTCAAGAGAGTTATACACTCCTTTACATAGGCTCTAGTTTAATCTCAACATACAGATGACCTTGTATGGTTTATCCATAATCAACATTAATAACATTATTAAATTCATTAGCATTTATTATAGGCCTTCACATACTTATATAGCATAATAACAACTTCTTATCCCATTTTAGCATCAACATATGCCAACACCTATCAAGTAGATATACTTGCCTTAGGTATACACAAAATTAACACATTTTACTTTTATTAATCACATTTACATAAACACTTTATCAATTCAACTCATAATTAAATGTATAATGTTAATTGATACACTTTTAAGCTTTCCTTAAAGCCTTTAAACATTAAGTTCTTTATTCGAACCTTTTTTTTGTCAACTTTATACCACTTTCTTATTGTTTTGTTTTCTTAGGTTCCATGCTAATTTATTCAACAAAAGTCATAA
>CANXYI010576296.1:0-11783 GCA_948208565.1 Hura crepitans
TGTGGCAACTTTTAATCTCTCTTTTATGATCTTAACCTTATCTTTTGCATCTTTGATCTAATTAGGTCCTATAATCTTACTTTCACCTACTTCACTCTAGCAAAGAGGAGTTCTATATCTTTTGCCATACAACGCCTTATAAGGTGCCATACCTAAGTTGGTTTGATGGTTGTTATTGTATGAAAACTCAACCAAAGACAATTACTAGTCCTAACTTCCTTTAAACTCTGTAGCACATTTGTGTAACATATATTTCAATACTTGTATCACCCATTCTGACTACCCATCTATCTAAGGATGAAAAGCTATATTGTATGTCAATCGAGTACTAAGAGCTTTATGTAACTTCTTCCAAAATCTAAAGGTAAATCATGGATCTCTATCAGAAATAATTGCTACTAGCACTCTATGCAGTCTCACAATTTCATCAATGTACAATCGTGCCAGCTTATTTAGAGAATAGTCCATCCTCATAGGGATAAAATGAGTTGTTTTAGTTAGCCTGTCCATAATTACACATACAACATCACACTTGCTTCTAGTCATTGGTAGTCCCATCACAAAGTCTATAGTAACTTTCTCTTATTTCCATTCTGGTATTGCTATTAGATGTAGCAATCTAAAAGAAACTTAATGTTTAGCCTTCACCTATTGACAAGTCAAACATTTGGCCACATGCTTTGCTATATTACACTTCATTCTTAACCACCAGTACTACAGTTTTAGATCTAAGTACATTTTTGTACTTCCTAGATGCATGGAATTAGAAGCTTCATATGCTTCTCTTAAAATCTATATTCGTAGCTTATCTATATTAAGCACAGATAACCTACCATGATAGTATCAATATCCATCTTTTCCTAGTTTAAAATCAGTAGCCTTCCCCTATTTAACTTTACTTATGGTTTATACAAGTTATTCATCTCGTGCCTATGCCTCTTTTATTTATTGCTTGAAATTAGGCTTGATTTGCAGTTTAGCTAAGATAACATCCTTCTCTGTGCCCTCCATTTGACATTTAGTGCTCTCATGCAACCATAAACTTTTGACTTAATGTATCTATAGCTATATTTACCTTTCTCGGATGATAATCTATTAAACAATCATAATCTTTTATCAACTATAACCATTGTTGCTGCTTCAAATTTAACTTCTAGGTGAGGATATATTCAGACTCTTATAGTCCATATAGATGCAGCATCTTTCACCATACAAGTAATGTCTCTAGATTTTCAGTGTGAAGACAATGGTAGCTAACTCCAAGTCATGAGTAGGATAATTCTTCTCATATGGTTTCTGTCATCTAGAAGCATAAGTTATCACTTTACCTTCTTGCATTAATACACACCCTAATCCATTGTGTGATGCATCACTGTAAATGACAAAATCTTTCCCTTGTTTAGGTTGAGTGAGGATCGAGGCCTTTGTCAATATTACCTTTAATTTATCAAAGCTCTCTTGATATTTATCATCCCATTCAAATCCTACATCCTTCTTTAATAGTTAGGTTAATAGAGCTGCAATAATTGAGAAATGCTTCACAAACCTCTTATAGTATCCTGCCAATCCTAGGAAGCTTCATATCTCAGTTACATTCCTAGGAGGTTTCCACTCTAACACAACTTTAACCTTGTTGAGATCAATTATGATGCCTTCTACTGAAACAATATGGCCTAGAAAGCCTACTTCATTCAGCTAAAACTCATATTTACTCAATTTAGCTTATAGTTATTTGTCTCTCAAAGTCTATAACATAATTCTAAGATATTGCTCATGCTCTTCTCAAGTATTGGAATAGACTCGAATGTCATCAATAAACACCACTACAAATTGGTCTAGATATGGTTTAAAGATCCCATTCATCAGGTCTATAAAAGGTTACTAGGGCATTAATGTGTCTAAAAGGCATTACTAGGAACTCGTAATGCCCATATCTAGTTCTAAAAGCAATTTTAGGAATATAAAACTCTTTAATTGACAACTAATGGTACCCTAATCTTAAGTCTATCTTAGAAAAGACATTGGCACCTCTGAGTTGATTGAAGAAATCATTGATTCTAAGTAATGGATATTTATTCTTTACCATCACCTTATTCAGTTGCCTATAGTCAATAAATAACCGAAGTGACCCGTCTTTCTTTTTTACAAGTAGCATAGGTGCTCCCCAAGGTGAAGTACTTAATATAATAAAACCTTTATCTAATAATTCCTGCAACTGTACCTTTAATTCCTTTAGTTTTATAGGTGCCATTTGATAAGGAGTGATAGATATAGGTGCTGTACCACAATATACTTTGATCTCAAAGTCAAGCTCTTATTGTGGAGGTAATTCTAGTAACTCTTTTGGAAAAACATCATGAAATTTTGACACTACTAGAATTTGTTCAAGGCCAAGTGGGGAATTACTAGTGTCAACTACATGGGCTAAATAGGCTTCACATCCTTTACGGATCAGTCCTCTAGCTATAATAGCTAAAATAATGTTATCTAGGGAATTTCTCTCACCCACTATTTTCACCTCATTTCCTTTGGTTGTCCTAAGGGTAAGCCTTTTATGTTTACAATCAACTATCACTCGATGTTTTGACAACTAATCCATATCAAGAATAATATCAAATTCATGAAAAGGAAGTTTAATGAGGTCTATAGGGAATAATTATTTTTGAATCGCTAGAGGATAGTGTTTATATACCTTATTCACTATCACACTTTGTACAATTGGGCTATTGACTTGAATATCTATGTCTATAGGCTCTGGTTTTAACCCTCTATCTCATTCTTATGTAATACAAATATAGGAGTAGGTTGATCATGAATCTATTAAAGCCAATATAGGTGCATCAAATAAGTAAAATGTATTGGCAATAACATCTGGAGCCTTTACCTCCTCATGAGCTCAGATGGCTTACTGATGTGCTGGAGCTTATACCTCAGATTTGGTCCTTTAACTACTACTAGGCTAATCACCTCTACTCTACCTCTATCCCCTATTTTGTGGTGCTACAGATGCTTGTGTCTGGGCAACTTTAGCCTGCCTCTTAGGATAATTTCTCTAAAAATGATCTTCAGGCCCATATGTAAAACATTCTTTTACTCTTACCAGTGTACGCTACCCCTAATGTCTTCTATTGCAATTCTCACAAGTTGGGGGTATACTCCTAACTACTAATGTAGAGGTACTAGAGGTCCATTGTAGAGGTTGAGGCCTGGATGTAAAAGCCTAACTTGACCTTTGTGATTGAGTCTATCTTTATTTCTATTGGGCTAACTAGAACTATAACTCTCTCTATCTCTTACTAGCCCTAGGTTTTCAATTAGTTTGGCCTACTGTAAATAGCTTCTCTTTCTAAAATAACTCCCTCTTTTCCTACACCATTTCTTTCATATCATAGGTTATTACCACTAATGCTGAGAGATCTCTGATCTTTGTGGTAGCTATCTACATTTATAGTTCTACATTAAGGCCTTTTTCAAACCTCTTGCACCTCTCTTCCTTTGTAGGAAGGATTTCCTCTATATATCTGCTTAGCCAAACAAAGTCTTTCTCATATTTAAACACTGATTTCCTAACTTGCTTCAGGTCTAAAAAAACCTGTCTCCTCTTATCCTTATATGATTATGGTATATACCTCTTTCCGAACTCTTTCAAGAAATACTCCTAAGTCATCTCAGCTACAGCTTTCCTCTTTTTTGTGGTATCCCACCAATGATAGGCTTCCTCTTAGAGGAGTGAAGTGGCACACTTTAGACTTTCCTCTTTTGTATATTCTAGCTACTCTAATATTCTGAGTGTCCTCTCTAACCAAGACTTTGCTTTAGTAGTATTGTCCTCTTTGGTCTTAAAAAAGTCCACAGCTCTTATTTCTTTACCCTCTCTAAGTAAGTCTTTTGTAATTTAACTAGAGGTGGATAAGGTGATATAGGAGCTAGTGGAGGTGGCAGAGTTACTATAGATATATGCCTCAGCCAATCGACTATCTAATGTAGAAGTGCTGGGGAAATCAAAGTCTGAGGTTGTGCCTATGGCTATGGCTAGCATGCAACATCACTAGGCTTCAGAGTGGTTGCACTCACCTCAAGTCCATGGATTGTGGTGGGAGCATGACTGGCCATTTTTTCTCTTTGGTTTGGTGGGGTTCGTTCACTCATCTTGAATCACTACATAGAGAAAATAACCTATCAGGCTTATGTAGTGTAGCTTTATAGGAAAATATAGAATCCTAGACACTAGCACTTATGTATAATAAGCCTAGGCACACTTAAACCCACTCTGATATCACCAAATGTAACACCCACTACCTAATCCTGAAAGAACTAGACAAGGAATGTTACTTCCCACTGGTCACCTATCCTTCCTTTTCTCTAGGTTGCATTTATTTAACTTTTATGATATTATTTACTTTATTTATCCATTCGGGGTGTTTCCTTAATATTTCCATATGACCCTCTAATACTGGCTATGTTTGATTGATAAAAACCAATTTTATGTCTATTACCCATTTTATAGAAATTTAGGTAGCATGATGGCTATTTAGTTACAAAAATTTTAACTAGTGAAAAACACTTCTAAAATCATCATTTTCACTTTTCATGACTCTTATTATCATCATACAAGCATGATGGCATGATCATTTAACATCAACATGTACACACATGCATAAAATCACACTTCTAAACACATGTTTTTGCACACATACATACATTAACATCATAGCAAGCATTTATTAGATCAAATTCATATACCTAGGGTGGAAACACCCTTATTCACAACTTTATTGCCTTTGCTCCCTTTGTTTTTTGCTATTTCTCCTTAAACCTACATATGTAACCTTAAAATTTAGAAAATTCATATAAAATTCTAACAGTTCCAAATTAAAATCTATAAACATGGTTTTTCTTAGAATAACTAGAGCTATCTAGAATAAAAATAAAAACCAAGAAATTCCCAATTACACACAAAAAGAGAAGTATTCACTCTATCTTTATATCTCCCATTTGAGGTAATATTTTTTAGTTCTATCACTTAAAGTGTGTTCTAAAGGTTATGGAGGTATGATTCCATATAAATTATATGAGGTTTGGGTGTGAATTGGGGTTGAAGAAGGAAGAAAAATGAATGAGAAATGGTGTAGATGGCATTCGTTTTGGCTTATGGGGGAAGAGGTTGATGACAACCTTTTACACATATGGCTCTCCCAAATGTGTAAGGGTGTATATATTAAGTGGGTGGCATGGTAAGATCATGACATGTGGCAATCTAACGGCCCAAATATTTATAATTTCATCTTAAACTTTAGAAAATTTTAATAATTTTTCTAGACCTTCAAAAATAATTGCTTTTGTTTTAAAAATCCTCAATTATGCCCTTTTAGAGCCTTATGAAATTTCAAGTCCAAACTCTAATGGCAAGGGGGTTTACTATTCACTCATTATAATAAGAAATTTTGAAAAATTATCAAACGACCTCAAAAAATTAAAATTCCTTCACCAACATGTAGATTAGAATTTTTAACCTTCAAGGTATACTATTTTTAGGTTTGTCCGGGCATGTTCCAGAGCTATCTTGGCACACATTCATCTATAGCCACTATTCATTAGTTTACTGCCTAAAATGAATTATTGGTTCACCAAAATTTTTAAATTAATTCATTTTCCTCATTTTCTAACCCATTAAAGTTTTATGACTAGTACACAACCTTCCTAGCCTTACAAAGGTGTCTCGACTCTTGGGGAACCCTATTTAAGCCTTGGAGGTACTATTTATAAAACCTCAATTTAAAGGGCATTAGAAAATGAGCATTAAATTTTAAATACTCAATTCATCCCTTTTTGAGTATTTTGGGACCAACATTTAGTATTAGAGCAGATCTCATATATTAAGGATTAACAACCTTTAAGTGATTTAAAAAATGGCTTTTTCCTTTGCCATCATGATAACTTATAGTCCTATCTTTGAGGAAAGTCAATCTTACACTAAAACACTTTTGTTCCGAGGTTAGCATTTTGCTTTTTGAAAATGTTGAATGATGTGTTCAATTTAACAACATGAAATGCCATGTTGGATATCTATTGTTGTGCTACAGAAAGCCAATAGCAAAAAAAATGGCATTGAAGTTGAGAAAAATATTACCAATTATTCTTATTTAGAGTTGAATCAAAGTAATGAACATGCTTTTTACTATGTGCTTAATGCTAACTACTTAAAAGAATTTCAAACTATTATATTGCTAAAGATATATGGGATAAACTTGTAACTATATATGATGGTATAGTATAAATAAAAGATTCTAGATTATATATTTACATGAGCGAATATAAAAATTTCAAAATGAGACTAAATGAAATGATTACTAAAATGAGTGATTGATTCATAAAGATCACAAGTTCTCATAAAGGATTTGCTTAACATATAACAAAGGAAGACAAAATTCAAAAATTGATTAGAGCTTTAAACTCTAAATGGTAGCTAGAATGCTGATTTGTCAAAACAAAAATATGATGAAGTTCTAGGCTCTTTTATTACTTATAAACTTGTTAAATAGCAATAATAAAAAGAAAAACTTGAGAAAAAAGTGATGAAAAATAAGAGAGGAATCACTTTTAAAGTTGATTTTAGTGATATTACATATGATGACGAGATGGCTATGACCACTAAAAGATTCAAAAGTTTTATAAGAAGGGATTGAATCATAAAAAAGTCCTATAAAAAATATTGCCATCATAAAACATATCAACATCAATAAAACCTTGGCAAAGTAAGATGCTATGGTTGTAATAAACTAGGTCATGTTAAAACAAAATTTCCTGATCAAAAGAAGAAAGGAAAAGGATCTAAAAGAAAAGCAATGCTGGCTACATAGAGTGATAGTGATGAATCATTAGAAAAATTGATAAATTAGAAAAAGGAGTTAAGCATGCTAGACTAATGGCAATTCAAGAAGAGGAAGTATAGAAAAATAATGTTGAAGGTGATAATTCAGAACATAATAATAATAAGGTTAGTAATTTTTACTTTGATGGTGATGACCTTAGAAATACAGTTGCATGTTTCAATAAGTTGCATGAAAAATAAGATGATATTAAGAAAAAAATGCATCATTAAAAGTCAAACATGATAAATCTAAGGAAGAACATAAAAACTAAAAAAGATTGTGAGGAGAAAGATAACAAAAAATAAATGTTAAAGAAAAAGATTGAATCTTTAGACATGGCTAAAGGAAACAAGTATTGTTTTATCATGATGACACTTTGATTAAGAAAAAGGCTAGAACTAAACAAAGTTAATGGAAGAGATAACAATTCATCATGATATCACCTTAACTAGCAGAAGTATAAGGAGATTTAAGAGAAATAATAGAAGGATATATGTGCAGCATGATTATGAACAATATATCTCATTTTTTCCTCTGTATCTATAAATGCATCCACCTTTGAGTGATAATATTGGTACATGAAAGGACATACATCTAAATAATACTAGTATAAGAAAAGATTTAATTCTTGAAAGGCATATTGGGTCTAAAAAGAATATGTTAAAAACACTATAAAAAGTACATCTTTTAATAATAATGCAGAATGTGAGTCTTCTATAGATTAGAAAGAATAGGAATCTTTAGATAATACTAACCTAATATGACCCTAGTTAAATGGGGGACTAAAATCTACCTAATTTTTTTGTAGGCATGTTTCAAGGATAGTGAATTAGAAAAATGGTACATGGATGGTGCTTGTTCTAGACACATGACATGGGATCATTCAAAGTTTTCAAATGCAACCATGATGGATGGTGGAAAAGTCAACTTTGGCAATACAAGAAATGGGCAAATTATTACAATTAGGTTAACAACTACAAACCCAAACATAAAAGATGTCTATTACTTAAAAGGACTAAATACAATCTATTAAGCATTAGTCAAATGTGTGATAAAAGTAAAAGAGTGATATTTCAAAACATATCACTATAGATTATAAGAGTTAGAATGGGTGATACTATTCTAACTAGTCACAGATTAAGAAATGTTTACATAATAAACATGTAAGAGATAAAGAAGTTTGCCTAATCAGATAAGATAATAAAAGCAAAATTTGCACAAAAAGCTTGGTTGTGCCAGTATATATACAATTAAGAAATTATCTAAAAAAGACCTAAAACATCCTTTAAATCGAAGAATGATATTTCAATAAGCAAACTTTAGAGCTTTTACACTTAGGCTTATTTGGATTGGTTGTTTTAATATTTTAAGTGGTAAAGCCTATGTTATGGCGCTTGTAGAAGACTACTCAAGATTTACTTAGGTAATTTTTCTTGCACATAAAAAGCAATTCTTTTGAAAATTTTTAAAAATTATGTAGGAAAATTCAAAATGAGAAAGGTTAAAAGATCACAACAATCAAAAATGATCTTGGAGGTGAATTTGAAAATAAAAGCTTTGAATAATTCTATGATAGAATTAGCATTCATCACAGCTTCTTTGCATGTAAGACTTCCTAAAAAAATTGAGTAATAAAATAGATGAATAGTATATTACAAGAAATGGCTAGAATAATGGTAAATGAGAATAATCTACCCAAATACATTTGGGCAGAAGTGGTTAATACAGCCTAAAACATTCTAAATAGAACACAAATGCTTATGCTCTAGAAAAGATTCCTTACAAATTATGGAGAGGTAGAAAATATAATATCAGTTACTTTCAAGCATTCGGATATTAGTGATTCATTTTTAATGATAAAAGTAACTTAGGTAAAATTAATGTTAAATCAAATAAAGGAATATTTTTAAGATATTCAAAAAATAGCAAAGCATATAGAGTATATAATCAAAGATTATTGATAATAGAATAACACATAAATGTTAAATTTGATGCAACTGATATCTACTTTTGAGAAATGTATTTTTCTGATGATGATGATGCAAGAAATAGTGAAATAAAGAACAAATAATTAAGACAAATTCAAAAGGAACCAAGATTAGTGAAAGGATAATGAAAAACCTAAAGATATATCAATTGAAAAGATATAAGAGAAGTTAATAGAATAAGAGAATAGATCAAGAGAATCTCATAATAGAGGAGTATCAGAATAACTTGACCTACCTAGAGAATAGAGATATAACAAATATCATGCAAAGAAAAATCTCCTAGTGTTTGTGTCCCTTCTTTTCTGAGGCCGATCAAACTAAAACAACTAAAGACTCAACCTAAATCTTACCTCTCAAGTCTTAAAAGATGAGAAAGAAATTAAAGAAAACTTATATCATTCTTATTCAATTATCATAGAAAGGTGAGTTAGGCAATACAACATAAGAGTCACCACCCAACCAAAGTTGCAAAATTCCATGTAGGGCCAAAACTAGAGCAGTTCAAAGCCCTACTCTTATTTATACCTCAAGTTAATATGGAATTTCATATTAAATTCATAATTTTATCTTTTTTCTCAAGTAGGTTTTGAGATTAAAATAAAGCATTAAATCATGTAGAAGCAAAACGAAACAAGCATATTTAAAAAAGAATACATTAAGGAGAAAAATATATCAAACTAAGTAATTGATTTTCTTTGAGAACTTGGTTCTCACATGTTAGTTTACAAAAATAGATATTATAATTATTGTGACTTTTATTAAAGAAAAAACAAAACCCATTTCATTTAAAAACACCAATTAATTAAATAGAAAATGATTTGGTTATTTTTTATAACGTGTAAAAACTTTTTTCTACCTATTATAAAATTCATGGAAAAAAAGGAAAAATTTAGAATGAAAATTAAATTATATGGCAATTACCTAAAATACATTCTAACATAAAAAGATAAAACATACAAGGAAATTAGCTAAAAATACATTTTAACCAAACAAAAATAAAAATACATTGGAATTGCCTAAAATACAATCTAGCCAAAGATAATATAGAAATAATATAAATGAAAGAAGAAAATTATGAAAATAAAATAAAGATTAGACAAAATAAATAAATAAAAATAAAATACTAAAATAACAAAAAAATAAAAGGAGAAAAATAATACAAAGGTTAACTTCATCAGGTGCTTAATAAATGGAAAAAGATTAGTTAAATAAAATCCTATTAGGTCTTAAACAACTCGCATCACAATAAGAACACAATGTTAATAGGAAAAAAGTAATGGAATCAATATTATGAAAAGAATAAATAATAAAAGCACATAAAATAAATAGTTAAATAAATAATAAATAACATATTAATTAAATAATCACATTTAACTAGTAAATGGAAGAAAAAGAGAATGAATAACAATTAAATAAAAAATAAAGATGATAAGAATATTAATAATAGACAAATAAACTAAGGGTACCACATCTAACTAGTAAATGAGTACCTAAATAAAATAAGGTTGCCATATTTAACTTGTAAATGGGCAATAAAAAATAAAATAAAAGGCACCACATCTAATTAGTAGATGGATGAAAAAGAAAAGAAGAAAAGAAAGAATTGGTTGACCCAATGTGTGTAATTACCTTAAAGAATGATTTTTAATTAACTTGAGAGAAAAAGAGAATATAATTTTCAAAATTCCCTTTAAAATAAAAAAAGGGTTTTTAAAAAAGCATTTTTTTGTGTCTTTGGGCATGTACTTATCGAGAAAAGCTGACCCCTTAGATTGGCGTGGGGTTCGACTTTTATACATAATTTTCAAGATAGAAACAACAATTTTGGCCTTAAGCAAATAATTGTTTGGTGAAAATAGCCATTTCAACTATTGAAACAACCATTTTATGTGGCCTATTTTAGAGTCTACGTGGGACTCTACCACATGAAATGATGCCATTTAGGAGCTAAAAACAACCATTTTAGCAAAAAAAGAAACGGTCAATGGCCATTTTGGGAACCAAAACTATGCCATTTTGTGACAAAATGGCAAAAATTTTAGAAAATTCTAAATTTTGATTTTTAAGATAATTTTTTTGAAAAATTAACTTTATACCATAGGGGGCTTAGCCCCTTATTCCCCTTATTAGTGTCAGTGCTAGGCATCAGGCTAGGGCCTATTAGCTTGAGCCCTCAGCCCACCATAGACCCTTGTTTTTCTCACATGTTGGGTCACATTGTGAACTTATTTGATTGTGTTAAAGTCTATATCTAAGATTTAATTATTTTTCTTGAATTTTGTGAAGAAGACTATAAAATTGCCAACAACATTCTTGTTTATCAAAATTTTTTTATCTTTATTCATCATTAGGCAATCCTGAACACAAGAGCTTTATGACCTAGTGTCTATAGTTGCCTCCAATTTTAGGAAGGTGACTATAGAGTGTGCAATGTGACCCAAAGTTTAGAAAAGGAGAGAAACACATACCTCATAGGGTAACCCTCTTTGTCTTGTCATAGCTTCAAGAGTTTCTCCTTAGATAAATAAGGTGAGTTGTTGCATTTATTGTGTATTCTAGTTTGGATAGAATAGGTTGTTGCATCAAATCTTGATTTAGATAGTGCAAGGGCCATTGAATCTAATCTAGTTCTAGTTTAAATAGGGTGAGAGCCATTGCATTTGATCTAATTTTAGTTCAAACAGGGCAAGAGCTATTATATTTGAATGCACTTGATAACTTTGTTTAGATGATGTAGTTCTCAATTTTCTTTAATTTTTTTAGTTTTAACTCAATATTGACTATGTATCACTTTTCTTACCCCTTGTGACTGAGCAAATGGTGGATAGGCTTTTGTTGTTTTGTCATTTGTGATGTTGCACATTAAGTGTCACAATAATATTGTGAGCTTAATTATTAGAATGATCTTCTAAAGCTTGCCCTT
>CANXYI010576381.1:0-10723 GCA_948208565.1 Hura crepitans
CGAGTCACACTAATTGGACCAACGACAAGTATTAATTATAAAAGAATTTTGGGCAAAGTTTGAAGTCAATTTGAAGTCATTTGGATGGTTAAAAATGCAAAAGAAGATTTTATAGCAATGTCCTGTAAATAGTGTCATAGGCAAAGCTGAAACGTAAAATAATTTACTTTTTACTCAAAAAATTTCAGGAATTGTACAACCAGATACTTGAAAATTCTAAAATAGTCCAATGGCACTCAAATTTGAATTTTTAAATATCGGTTAGTATTTTTACTAAATCGGGCTAAGTTAATTAATTGCATTTTTATCAAATTTTCAATCTTTTTGAATGTAAATTTTTGCGGGGTACAAGAGTAATATTTTAAAGGATTATTGGTTTTTAAAAGGTGATAATTGAGGTTAAAATGGTGAAAAATGGCTTTTAAAAAGGGGTTTTAAAGAGCAAATTTTGGTGGCCATAGGAGGTAAGGATCATTAAATTATGGCCCTTCATTCTTCTCTTATTTAAATGGTCAAACTTGTGGTCAATGCCACTATTCCCACTAGCCACCTTCTTGCCCTTTTTTTCGACACCATCCTTGGGTAATCATCCACCATTTTTCCTTCAACTTTCTCTAAAATTTCTTCAATCAAACATTAATTAATCATGGATTAAGTGTTTTTGAGGTGTTAAAAGCATGAAAAAGTGATTTAATCAAGAGATTCTCAAGAATAGAGGTATGGATGACTAGTACCCATTTTTCATTTTGAGTCTTTTCTTTTGATTTCAGTATTTTTCCTAGACTCTACGGGTGCCTAGGAACATGTTTATGTAGTTGTTTTATTTTTTGAAGCTATATTTGATTTATTACGAATTTTCTAAAATGAGCCTGTAATTGTATATATAGAGTCAAATAAACCGAGGAGCTCGAAGGGAAAGGAGAACATCTAGAGGCTTCGTAATGGTGTCTTTTGAATTTTGGTAAGTGAATACAAACTAATATGTGCATATAAATGTGTTTAATTGGCATTTATGGTGTTTTGGCATTATGTAATTAACGTTATTGTTAGAATAATTAAAATGTTGATATGTATGATGCATGTATGGATTGAGATGATATGTAATTATGTGTTATATGAATGAATGACATGAATAAGAAGGAGGATGCATGTAGACCAAAATTATATTGGCTTGACATGTGATGTTATTGCTTAATTTTTGAGCTATTATCCATATGTATGTGATAATGTGTTATGAGAATGTGGGTTGGTTTGCCGAGTATTTTTAATGCATGAAATATGTGTATGAAATTAAAGTGAATATGTAAGTTTGAGATATGTGATAGAACCCTTATATTTGTGGCCGAAAGGTGTAAGGGAGGTACATGTAACGCCCGCAAATTAGAGTTTTATGAACAGTACCTTCTAGTCTCGAGTGATGTTCCTTGCGGTGCGGGACATCACCATGAGGCTAAAAAGGGGCATATAGGTCATAAAACTTTAACAGACTTGAAAATGGGTAAAATGAATGAATTTAAAAATTTAGCAGAACCAATAAATCATTTTAGGTCAAGAACTAGTGTATGAGGAGATAAAATGAGTTTGCACTGGGACAACCCTAGGATGTACCAGACAGACCAGAAAATGCCATACCTTGAACCTCAAAAATTCCAATGAACATGATGGAGAAGGAATTTTAATTTTCTAAGGTTGTTTGATATTTTTTCTGAATATTTTATTCTAGTGGGTGAATAGTGCTAAAAAGTCAACAGTGGAATTTTGACTTAAAATTTTATGTGAGCCTTAGTGACACTAATCGAGAATTTTTAAAACTAAAATGAGTATTTTTAGAGGTCCAGAGAAGTTTTTGTGAATTTTTGAAATTTAGAAAGTTATTAGGAGAAAACGAGCCCTATATAAGGGCCCACACATGTGCATAGATCACATGTGTGAGACCTTTATCTTCCACCTCTAAATCCCTAAATTCCCTATGCCATTTTCTCTCTCTTTCCATTCTTTCTTCTTCATTTTCTCTCTCCTCTCTTCACCAAATTTCATACAAATTATATAATTCTTGACTTCCACAGTCTCTAGAAGCCCAATCCTCTAACAGAAACTGAAAACAGTGGCTAAAAAAAGAGAAATCACACCTTGGTGAATAGTGTCAAATTCTTGTGTAAGTGTTTTTAATTGAATTTTTGTTTTTGTTTTAGGTAGGTTAGGGTATTCTAAGAATAACCATGGTCTTAGATTTCCATTTGGAGTTGTATAGAATTTTTTGAGAATTTTTCTAAGCTAGGAATGTGTATGTTTAGGTTCCAAAGAAGCCATTGAAGGAGAGTAAGGTTTCAAGCCTTCAAGTGGTGGGAAAAAGGGTGTTTTCACATCCTAGGTATGTGGAATAGACTTAAATTTAGTATGTCATATGATTTGTCTTAGAAATATGCATGTTTGGTGTATGGAATTACATGTTTATGGTGTTAGGCATAACATTAAGGCAAAGTAATGTTTTAATGATTGTAATGAAGTCAAAATAATAGGATATGCATGACATTTGAGGAAAGAAATGTGGCGTATGTGCATATGCATGACATGGCCGAATGGTATGTGTAGTGTGGCATGGTAGGTATAGTTAGACATATGGCATGCTAAGTAGGATAATGGCATGTGAATGGGGTGTGTAAACCATACTTGAAGGTGGATAATGACATTAAAATGTATGGCATGAGATCTTGGCAAAAATAGTGACCAATTTGAGTATGTAAAATGTATCTAAGGAATGACAAAGAAATTGATGTGAATATGTGTACCATTTGGTGACTTAAGTACGAAATTTGTTTCATGAAAGAATATGTGAGGAAATGATGTACAAATGATGAATTTGAGGTTGGTATCATGAAAGACACAAAACCTAGAATTTGACCAAATGAATAGTAACATGCTTGTAAACTTACCAAATGAATAATGACTTTTACGACGATAGGTAAAACATGGCATTTTGTGTGTAATATGGCATATCATGTGATCTTATGACATAATATACCTAAGATCTAGTAAAAACTAAGGATAACTGTCTTAAATTGGTAGTGAGTAGTAATCTGGCCCATCAGTTAGACACCTACTGGATGAGTTGACCGGTCAATTAAGGAGTTAGCAGCTGCTAGACAGTTTGGTCCTCTTGAGGCCACTATTGTTTGTTGGATGTGGCGGGTGCAGCTGCCGAGGTTCTGAGATGAACCCTGCACACTCGGGTATTAGGAGGTCCACTTGGGCTAATCCTTGCTACCCATTTGATGTATGTGGATATTGGAAGGTCCCATGAGGCTAATTCCTGCTATCTACCTGTGATGCTTTGGAGATATGACTCGAAGTATTGGGAGGTCCCACGGGGCTGATCCCTGCTATCCCATTTACAGATATTGGGAGGTCTATGGACTAATCCCTATTATTTGCCAATCTAGTATTAGAAGGTCTATGGACTGATCCTTGTTATCTGTCAGTCTAGTATTGGGAGGTCTATGGATTTATCTCTACTATTGAGCAAGGTAGGTGCAGCTACCAAGGCCTAAAATATAAGCCACTATATAGCATATAACCCGCTATCTAGTGTCTTAAAGCATCGTCTATTTGTTATGGGCCTAAAACTATACTTAATCATGAATTAAATGTATGGACCTTAACTTAATTAAAGAACTGGAAAATAATTAAATAGGGTAATTAGCATTTAGATTAACATATTACATGACCCTATGGGATAAGATATAATTGCATGCGTATACATGACTCATATATGTGTGTGCCTGCATGTGTGACATACTTTATTTTATCTATTCCACCACTGAGTTCATACTCAGTGTGTTGGTGTTTTGATGCGTAGGCTGTAAATTTGTTAGCTGATTAGATTTATCGGGAGCCAATGCAGCTGCCTCGGAGTTTTTTGGGTACCTTTTTATTACTCTTTTGGTTCTGGGTAGATAAGCACTCATGTATAGTCGTATGTAAAGTGGGTAGCATGTGTAAAGTATAAAACTGAGTTAGTAACATTAAATGGCTGTATAAACCTGGTTTTGATATGTATGAAGATGCATACTTGTGTCTATATGTCTATGGGTCTAAGACCCTGTGTATTGTGTGTTGCTGACTAATGATGTTTGGGGGACCAGAAGGGTCTAGGAGTGGAGTTATGAATGAAAATTGTTTTAGAAGTGTTTCTTATGTAGAAAAAATTTTGGTTTTTCCCCTAGGTAGCCGTTATGCTACCCGATTTTCTGTAAATGGTTAATAGTCAAAATCTAGTGTTCTAACATACCTAAATAGGTAGTAATAAAAGATTAATCAGATAGAAATAGTAAAAGAATAAGCTAGGTCAAAGTTGTATAAATGTTAAATGAAAGGTCCCTAGGGAAATCCAAGGATGGGTGACCTCGCGGGAAGTAGTGCTCTTTGCCTATTTTCCTTCGGGAATAGGCAGTATAGGTATGGATAAATGCTTACTTAAGTCTTTAATTAAGTGTTTAATGGCATGGAGATGTTTTTGAGTGTTTAGCCGAAATATGTATGGGAGAGGTAGGCATGATGGACTTACTTGAATTAGTTTTATTTTGATATGTTCATTATGCCTATATAAATGATTGTGCATATGAGTTTTCAATGAACCAATTCTAGGTTCATATGAGGCTTGGCCAAAATGGTCATTATGTGACATTATAATGCTTAGAGTATTTTATGGGTATTGAGCATGTGTTTCCTATACTATAGAGCATACCTTACATAACTTGTGTATGATCTTGATATTATGAGTAGTTATGATATGTGTTAATTATTTAAATTTTTTTATTTATATAAAAAGTAATAATTAAGAATGCTTATACTTTTAGATAACCTAATTTTGGATAGGTTAATTGATCAATTAGAGAGCTTTATATAGCAGTTGCTAGGTGCCTTCGAGTACATTATTACAAGCTTTCAAGCAGTATTAGGTGCCTTCAGGTACATTATTATAAGCCTTCGAGTGGTATTAAGAGCCTTCGGGTAGTATCTTGGCCTTCAGGCATTATACCACGTTATCTAGTCTAGTTTTGTTATCTAATAGGTATGTGCAATATAAATCTAAATTGGAAACTATTATGACTTCATGCTTCAATTCTATAAATTGGATCATTCTTGTATTTTTATATATTATGCATGATCATAGTCTATGTAATGTGGAGATGAAATTAAGAGTCATGTTTTTTGATATGTCATGTTTTGTGATTATTGGTTTATACATGATATATAATGTACTTATATAGTATGTTTAACCTCTCATAAATGATGTATGTTAATTACACTATCATATGATATTATACGCATATATTATGTTGGATTCACCACTAAGCTATTACTTAGTGCATCATATTTATGTTTGCAATGCGTAGGTCAAAGAAACACATATTAAAGTTAAAGCCTCATTTATTAGAAAATCAAGTAAGAGCAACCCTTAGGGTATTTTGCTTATGTTTTTGTGTAGTAATGAGATGTATAATATAGATATGGGCACTCTTGTGTAAATGATGAGGGATTGGGCCTAATTTGTACTATTAATGTTTTTGTAACTTCTTTAAAGAATAGATGTGAGAACTCTATTTAAAGTTTAAATTCTATTGTATGACTTGTATGATATCTTTTATTATTGCATGCTTGTTGAGTGTTGCCTTTGAAAGTGATATTAGAGGGTTAGATAGACCTGATGATGATAAGATTGAGTTGTGATTATATTGAAATGTTATTTTTTTTATAGGTACTATTTAGAAAAGTGTCCTGATACAGTCATTAAGTTGCCAAAATTTAGACACAATTATCTTTAGTATACATTTAAACCAATTTTTGTTTATTCACATTTTTATCACCTTGTTTATATAAATTTTTTTTCCAAGAAAATAAAGTTTTAAATTTTATGGGTTTTACATAAGAGCAAATTGGATATCAGTAACTGTGCCACTCATTATTTGGGTCTAGCTATCGGATCGGGTAATGAGCATCACATTCCTTTTATTGTAGGCATCAAAGATTTGGAGACCTTGAAGTTAGGAGAATTGAAGGAAGGAGCCAAAAGGACTAATGTCGAATCCAAAAAGAGGAAATACCATGTGATAAAATGAACTTTTGAAAAATCTCGTGCCAAAGATCAGCTGATGGGCTCCTTTCTTGATCCAGCTTCTGGTGTTGAGCACCCAAATATTGCTTAGGTCACTATTGATATCATAAGGCTGACTCGTGCCCTAGTTCCTAGTGACTAGCTACCTCTAGACAACTCTCTCACTAATATCCTCCTAGTCTCAGACATAAAGAAGGCTTTAAAAAAAATGGGAAAAGGGGCTTTGCGAGGATATCTTTGATAATGGAGCACTTTAACTGCTCTATAGATTTTGTTAGAGATGAGGATAGGTACGTAGCGTGTGACAATCTTGATAAATTGGTAGCATTGTGTACTAGCCACAACCTAGAGGTAATCATCCTTCTTCTTTTACCTTTTTTTTTTTATTTTTAACATTTCATTCCAACTTATCAGGGTTTTTTCTTTCCAGTGCTTTAGGGTATTCGACTTGCTACCTCATTGAAGAAATTGTGCATAAGCATCTTCTAGATTCTAAAGCTAGCAAAAAAGAACTCGATGCCAAAAATCAAGAACTAGAAGCGAAGGTACAAAAGCTTAAAGAATCTAGGTAAATGATGATTTCACAAGCCGACCATCTTAAGGAGTTAGTCGAATTAAGTCTTTTAAAGAGGAGCTTTTTATAGATCAAGGCAAAAATGATGACTTGGAGTCACACTATTAAGTCGATTTGCATGGTAAAGAAAATGAGGTTATTTATGAGTTTAGAGGGGCAGTGAACTTTATGTAGTTTCATATTCAATTCGAAAATAGATATCCTGACATGGATTTCTCCTGGGTCTAGAACTTAGAGCTTTCGAATAAAGATGAAGGCGGCCCCTAGATCTTATTGATTTTGAAGCCCCTTCTATGAAAAAATCTTTGTTTTTAGGTGTTTTGTTTTCTTTTTCTTCACTTTATGTTATTTTTTATTTCGATACTTATAGATTTTTTGGAATGTAAAGAATTTTTTTAATGGAAATCAACTCTTCTAAGCGGTTTTGTTCTAGCTTATCTTATAATTCGATTGATTATTCGTCTTATTGTGACTTGTAATTACTAACTTTTTCTTTCAAGCGATTTTACTTTATATAGTTCAATCGATTCATCTTATTGCAATTTGTGATCACTAAGAATGATTTGCCACTTCAATTTATAATGGTATTTCCTTGTATAGACATTTTATCAAGTAATTGCCTTTGCAAATTTTGTATTTTATTTATATAATTATAAATAACGTGCATATATTTTTTGAAATTTATTTAGCAATCTAAGGTTGTATCTGATCGGCCTATGCTTCTAATATTTTGACTTATACAAAATAACTTTTTAGATTATCACTATTCCATGTCTTGGGGATTTCTTTCCCTTGCATAGTGCACAACTTGTATATTGTTGGGTCTGACTTTTTGTGAAATTTTATAGGGTCTTTCTCAATTGGGCATTAATTTGTTGACTCCTACTTTGCCTTATCCTATTTCTACCTTTCTAAGCACTAGGTCCCCGATTTTGAATTTTCTTTCCTTGATTTTTTTGTTGAAGTATCAAGCAATTTTTTGTTTATAAGCACTTATTTTGATCAAGGCTAGTTCTCTTTCTTCCTCTATTATGTCAAGGTCTATCTTCTATTTTTTCTCAGTGAATTTTTTGTTCAATGTGTTTACTATATATGAAGGAAGCCTTATTTCAACTAGTATTACTGCGTGTGATCCATAAGTTATAGAATAAGGAGTTTCATTGGTTGCCATTCAAATAGTCGTCCTATATGCCCATATGGCGCTTGGCAATTCTTCAACCCAATTTCCCTTGGCTTCTCCTAACCTTTTCTTTAGCCCATCAAAAATAGACCGATTTGTTACTTCTATCATTCCATTAGTTTATGGGTGAGCCACTTAAGTGAGCTTTAATTCTATTTTAAGGTTTTGACAAAATCCTCGAAATATTGTTAACTCAAACTGCTTGTCATTGTCAAATATAATTACCCTAGATAGGCTAGATCTATAGATTATTTCTATCTATGTGAAGGTTTTAACTTTGTTAATAGTTATTATAGCTACTGGCTTTACCTTCACCTATTTAGAGAAATATTTTATTGCGACTATTAAGAATTTTGTTTGTCCTTTTGCTACTCGGAAAGAACCTAAGATATCCATCCTCATTGGTCGAATAGCTAGTTTATGCCTAATAGTTGTTGAATTGCTAATGATTTTCTTATGATTTTCTCATGAATTTAACATTGTGGACATTTTTGAATTATGTCTTTTGCATCTCTATATATCATAGGCCAATAATAATCGAATAATAATATTTTTTGTACCATTGATCGGCACTAGCATGACATCTACATATTCCTTCATGAGCTTCCCAAATTATGTATTTGCCTTCTTCTATTGTTACACATTTTAGCCATGGGTGCATTTGGGCCTTTTTATATAATTACCCATTTATTATTGAGTATTCTAATGCTTTTCAAACGATTCTTCGAGCTATATTCTCTTTTTTTTTTTGTAATTCTCCCTTTTTTAAATATTGTTTGATTTTTTCCATCTAGTCGATTGCTCTGATGTTTGATATGCCTCAATTTCTTTAATTACAAGGCTATTTCTTTTATCATTATTCTCCTGTTAAGTATATGGGAACCAACTATTGCTTTGGTTAATTCATTTACTTTAGAGTTTTTATGTCTTGGAATTTTTTGAATTTCCTATGTTGTCTTGATCTGGCTTAGCTTGTCTAGACATTCCTTAGCTAAGTATTTTGCCATGTTTTCCCTTTTTGCTTCAAAATTTCCATTTATCTAGTTTAGCACTAATAATGAGTCACTTTTTATTACAGGCTTTTATAGATGAACTTTTCTGGCTATCTTTGAATACAAGATGAAAGCCTTATATTCTGCTACATTATTGGATGCTTTAAATGACATCTTCCTAGCATATTCAATTTTAATATTGCATAGGTCTTTGAGTAAAACACCTGCTCTAGCTTTATTTTCTGTTATAACACCGTCTACAAATAATTACCACTTGGTCAGCTTCGTTTCTTTTGGAATATGCTTTTCCCTTGTAAATTCTACAATGAAATCTATAAGGATTTGAGCTTTTTATAACTGCTCTTAGCTCGAATCATAAGTCATAGTATTGTAGTGTTATTGCCATTTTGTAATCTTTCCCTTTAAATTTGGTTTTTGCAAAATCTTTCTTATTGGGCAGTTCGCTCAAAGTACTATTGTATGTGCCTCGAAATAGTGTCTTATTTGTTTAGGCTCATCATTAGAGCTTGCAGTAATTATTCCATTTTGATAAACTGTATTTCTCTACCTCATAAAACTTGACTAGCATAATAAAATGGTTCTGTTGTCTTGATTCCTCCCTAACGAGTACGAATGCGATTGTTTTGCCTAATGTAGAGAGTTATAAGTATAATTTTTCTCCATAACTTAGTTGAGTCATGAGGGATAGATTGCTTGAGAAGGTTTTTAATTCCTTAAATGACTTCTAACATTCATTATCCCATTTGAAACTCTTTTCTTTTCTAAGCTTTTTGAAGAATAAAATGCATCTCCTTACAAAACATAAAATAAATCTTGCTAGGGCTATTATTCTTCCATGTCATGAATGTTTTTCAATGGGTGCATATCTAGAATAGCTTGTATCTTTTATGAGTTTGCTTTTATTCCATTTCGACTTACCATAAAGCTTAAGAATTTCCCTAATTTTACTTTGAAGGTGCATTTTTTTGGGTTAAGCTTCATATTGTAATTGTTTAGTATCTGAATAGCTTTCCTCAAATTGGCTATGACTTTTTTTGCTGGTACTTTTAACTATCATTTTGTCAATGTATACTTCAACTGACTTGCTTATTTCATCTTTAAACATTTTATTCACCAACCTTTGTTGTGTAGATCCCATGTTTTTAATCTAAAGGGCATGACTTTGTAACAAAATAGCCTTTTGTCAGTGAGAAAGCTTTTTTTTTTTTATCTAATTCTAGCATTGCTACTTGATGATATCTTGAGGAAGCATCCATAAAGCTATAAACTTCGTGGACAAATGTTGAATCTACCAGTTGATTTATGCTTGGTAATGGGTAATTGTCCTTTGGACATGCCCTATTGGGGTTGTAACGCCTAAAAATACCAAGTTTATGAATAGTATTTCCTGAGACGTGAATAGTGTTCCCAAGACCTGGGGTGTACTGAAGTGATTGGATAGAAGTATTAACCATAATAAAATTTTGGATAAAGTTTGAAATGAAAGTGAAGTCATTATGGTGGTTAAAAACGCAAGAACGTTTTTAAGATAGTGTCAAGTGAATAGTAACCTAGTTATAGTTGAGTCATAAAAATATTTTGTTTTTGCTTAAATTGACTTAGGATTGAGACAACATGATACTCAAATATTCCAACTAGTCCATTAGCATTGGAATTGGAATTTTTGGATGTGGGGAAGTAATTTTCCAGATTAGGTAAAGATAAAAGTTACATTTTTAATTGGTTTTTCTTAGTTTTTGAGCATGTGTTAAAAGAGGCTTTAGGGGTTTGCTTTGTGTGTTTTTAGGAATTATATAGATGATTAGTTGAGGTGTTTAAATATTTTTAAAGGGAGGTTAAAA
>CANXYI010576401.1:0-12314 GCA_948208565.1 Hura crepitans
AAGCTCTTATGATCTGTGTAGATATAACACCTCTCTCCCTACAGATAATGCCTCCACACTTTTATTGCAAAAACTATGGCTGCCAACTCCAAGTCATGCATCAGATAGTTCCTTTCATTTGGTTTCAACTACCAGGATGCATATGCAATCACCTTTCCTTCTTACATCAACACACACCCTAGTTCGTTGTGTGAGGCATCACTATAAATCATGAACTCCTTACCTTGTTCTGGTTGTGTCAGGATAGGAGCTTCAGTCAGCATCCTCTTAAGCTTGTCAAAATTGGCTTGACACTTATCGTCCCACTCAAACTTTACATCTTTTCTAATTAACTGTGTCAGTGGCACAGCTATCATGGAGAATCCTTTCACGAATCTTCGGTAGTATCCTGCCAATCTTGGGAAGCCTCAAATCTCTATCACATTCCTAGGAGGATTCCATTCCAATACCACTTTTACCTTACTCGGGTCCACCCTAATACCTTCAGTTGAGGCAATATGACCCAAGAATGCCACTTCTTCTAGCCAGAATTCACATTTACTCAACTTGGCATACAACTGCTTCTCTCATAGTGTCTATAGCATAATTCAGAGGTGCTGTTCATGTTCTTCCGATGTTCTAGAATACACCAATATGTCATTAATAAACACCACCACAAATTAATCCAGGTATGGCTTAAACACCCTATTCATCATATCCATGAATGCTGCAGGGGCATTAGTGAGCCCAAATGGCATCACTAAGAATTCATAGTGCCCGTATATGGTTCTAAAGGCAGTCTTTGGGATGTCACTCTATTTAATCTGTAGTTGATGATACCCCAATCTCAAGTCAATCTTGGAAAAGACACTGGTACCTCTTAATTAATCAAAAAGATCATCGATCCTAGGCAACATGTACTTGTTCTTGACCGTCACTCAGTTTATTTGCCCATAATCAATACATAATCTAAAGGATCCATCCTTCTTCATAAATAGCACTAGAGCTCCCCATAGAGACACATTAGGCCTAATGAAGCCCTTATCTAGCAACTCTTGCAACTGCACCTTCAATTCCCTCAACTTCGCTGGTGCCATCTTATAAGGAGTGATTGAAACTAGGTTCACACCTAGATATGTCTCAATCTCGAACTCTAGCTCCTAATGTGGTGGCAATCCTAGCAAATCCTCGGGAAACACATCAAAAAACACAGATACAATCAGTATCTGATCCAGACTAGGGGTCTGAATAGTAGTATCTACCACTGTAGCTAGAAAAGCCTCACATCCCTTTTAGATGAGTCTCCTCGCTATCATGGCTAAGATTACATTATGCAAGGAGTCTCTGCCACCCATAACCATCACCTCTTTACCATTTAGGATCCAAATACTCAACCTTTTCTTTTCACAATCAATTATTGCTTTGTGCTCTGACAGCCAGTCCATACCAAATATCACGTCAAACTCATGGAAGGGTAGCTCAATCAAATTAGCTAGAAATATCTGACCTTGAATTGTCAGAGAACAGTGCCTATATACTGTGTTCACTATCACACTTTGATCAATCGGGTTGCTCACTTGTATATATAAATCAATGTGCTCAAGTTCCAATTCTCTATCCCTAGCCTACGTGGTGCATATATAGGAATATGTAAATCTTGGGATATGTAAATCTTGGATCTTTCAAAGCTAGTACTGGAGTGTCAAGAAAAAGAAAAGTACTAGCGATGACATTAGGAGCCTCTGCCTCCTTCCGAGCATGGATAGCATACTGCCGTGTCAGAGCTCTCACCTCTTATTTACCCTCTATCTAATGGTAGCCTACTCTTATCTAGGTGGTCTTATCAGTTTTCCCATTATGGCTGCCACTGAAGCCTATGTCTACATTGCCTTTGGGGATATTCCCTTTACCAATGATCTCACGACGCACAGATAAAATAAGTTCCTCTTCTAAACTAGCACTGGCCCCAATACTACTTCCAATAAATCTCACACACTGGGGGTGCACTCCTCACTGTAGATATAGGGGCACTGGATGCTTGCTATGAAGGAGGCAGTCGTGGTCTAGTAAAGAACCCCTGACTCACCCTCTGTGCCTAGGAGCCTACTGCCTCTGAGATGGCTGGCCCTACTGACCATCTCTCACTCTCTTACTCCCACTTGGAGCTGAGCTCATTTGCCCTACTATAAATGACCTCTTTCTTTCGAACAGCTCCTACCTTTCTTGAACCATCTCCTTTATCCTATAAACTGCAGCAACTAACTTCAAAAAGTCTCTGATCTCTTAAGTAGAGATCTGCATCCAAATCTCTACAATAAGTCCCCTCTCAAACCTCTTACATTTCTCCTCATCATTTGGCAGAAACTCCACTGCATATTGACTCAAGTGGTTAAATTCCTTCTCGTATTGATATCAACCTCCTGCCTTGTCTTAAGTCAAAGAACTCTTACCTCTTCTTTTCAAAGTAGGAGTTCGGGACATATCTTTTCTTGAATTCCTTTTGAAAGAACCCTCAGGTCGACTCATCAGCTGTTTTCCCCCACTTTAGTTTGTCCCACTAGTGGTATGCCTCCTATTGTAATAATGATGTGGCACACCTCATGTACTCAGTCGCAGGACACTCTGACTCCTCTAAGATCCTAGTTGTTCTCTCCAGCAGATACTCTACCTTGGCTGCATCATCCTCTCAAGCTCTCTGAAAATCTAGAGCTCCTAACTTCTTGATCCACTCTAAATAGCTCTTCTGTGGAGCTGGAGGAGTTGCTGGAGGTGTAACTATTATAGGCATTGGAGCTTGTGTTGCAGTCTGTCTCAATAGGTTCACTATCAACTGCAACAAAACTAGGGAAGCTTGCACCCTGAGTACAGGTTATAGCTGTGGCTGTGGTGGCGACTGTCTCGGTGCTGTGTTGCTCAAATTAGGGGTGGCTGCACTCCCTTTAGGTCCATAAATAGAGGTAGGAGCCTAGCTTGCCACCTCTTCCCCTCTTTCTAGCGAAGTTCATTCACTCATCTCAATTTACCTAAACAAAAATAGTGATCAGCATCAGGTAGTGTAGCTTGACTCTAACTAATCTTCTAGACTCATGCACTCATGTATAACATGCCTAGAACTGCCTAAGCCTACTTTGATACCACTAAATGTAACACCCCCTACCCATTTCTACCTGAAACAGGCAGGGTGTGTCACTTCCCACTGAGGTCACCCATCCTAGGATTTCCCTAGGGGCCTTTCATTTAAATTTTACCTAAGTTTGACTATATTTGACCAAACACTTCTTTTAATCCAATCTGATAATTTATTTCTTAATTACTACCTATTTTAGTCCGTTAAAATTCCTATCAAGCACTACTAGGCATTTATGCAAATTCAGGTAGCATAACCGCTGCTTTAGTCACTAGCCTAGGTTAAACCTACAAGGAAACACACTTCTAAATCATCTTCCTTCCTTATTCCTCCTCTAGACCCTTTTGTCCTCTAGACAATAGCCAGCGACACAACAATTATTAAATTCACAACACGCAGGGTCGTAGACCCATCAGCATACACATACACCAAAACAAGCCATCATTAATATAACATAAATGTATATACATGCAGGTTACCATTCATTTGCACACACAATCAAAAATGCCCATCCTACCCTACATACATGAGTGCACTTCAGTATATATATATGATCCATAAAGAAAAATAAAATACCAAAAGACTAGATAGCTACATTGATGCTGACGTCTGAAGCTGACTCGGGCTCTACTCACGACCTACGCATCAAAACACCGACATGTTGAGTATAATACTCATTGGTGGAATAAAACAATTATATTATGTCAATGCATGTAGCATGCAATATATCAAGTTTCGCACATAATAGGCTATCCTAACATCTTACGTTCATTCATTCACTTAGCTCGATTCATTATCTTATTACTTAATTCATTTATCATTCCTTACTATTTACTATATTTATTTACAGGCCCATAGACACACTACACTTAAAAGACACTGGATAGCGGGACTATCCTATGCAGTGGCCTACTTTTAGGGCTTAGGTAGCTGCATCTACCTTGGTCGATACTCAGGGACCTATCCGTAGACCACTCCTAAAATCGGACTAACAGATGGATTAGCAAATACTCAGGGACCCATTCGTAGACTATTCCCAATATCTGCAAGCCATAAAATCAACACACAAGGCTGGATACTCAAGGACCCATCCATAGACCACTCTCAATATCCACAACACAACAATCATGATGTAGAACATGTCACACAGTCTCAACACAAACAACATAGGGTAGTGGGCCCTAAAGGGACCAACTACCTAGCAGCTACTCTATCCCCTAGTTAACCAGTCAACCTATCCAGTGGGCATATAACTAATAGGCCATTACTATTTTAGACCATGTTCAGTGTTATTTTATCATTAATTTATCATTTTAGGCCTAATCCACACATTTAATTATAGTTTTGCCACTATTGCAAAAATCACTATTCATTTGGTCATTTTCTTATTTTAGGCATTTCATTTCTCATCTTATTCAATCCTCATTTCAAAGTTACTTTACCCCATTATCTTTATATTACCTTCCCATTATAGATTATACTAATTTACCTAAGTTTTAGTCATATTTTTACCTCCAATTAAATCCTAATTTTTAACACATGACAACCCAAGTTTTTCTTAGTCATTTTTCCTCATATTTGTAAGCTTCAAGTACATGACCTTTGTACCCAAAATGCACTCTTTTCTCAAGCACACATATCATGCATAATTCATGCTACCATTTGACCACTCATTATGCACACACCTATACCCATAATTTCTTAATACTTTATTCTATAAATTGCCTCAAAATAATGCCAATAATATGCCTTAAGCCAATATTTACTCAAATAACATGCATACACCCCATATCTCATCTTTCCATACAAGTTAACACACAAAATTATGCACATATAAGCATGACATGATATAATTGAGTATTCCACATACCTAAGGTGTGTGGACACCCCTTTGTCCACTTTGAGCTTAAGATCGATGGTTTCTCTCTCTTCCCTTGTCAAACCCTAAACATAAACAATTTCAACTTTGAAAAATCCCCAAAAATCAACCCTAGCTCTAAATTGAATTCTAAGAACATGGATCTCTTAGAATCACCTAAACTACCTATACCAAAAAAAAAAGGGAATTCAAGCTCATTTACCTTACTTGAGCACTATACACCCAAGTGTGATTCTCTCACTTTTGGCCTTCTTTCTTCAAATTTTTTTAGGGGATTTAGCATCTAAAATTAGCGGAGACTCTAATTATATATATTTTTTTCATAAAATATGGTGGGAAATAGGAGAGAGAAAGTAAGAAAATAATAGAGGAAACAAGCTTGAATGGCATCGGCTTTAGGGTTTTTGGATGGAAGAAAGTGGTTTGGTTCATTAAAATGGTTACATACATAAAAAATCTGATATATGGGATGGGTTGGACCCATTTGATTGGGCCAAATGGCCCACAAACAAATTTTTACCCTTTTTGGTCACCTTTTTTGCCAAAAAATTCTCATTTCTATTTTAAAATTCCTCGATTAATAGGATTAAGGTCCATGAAAAATTTTAGGACAAAAATCAATCGTTGACTTTTTAGCACTATCCATGCCCAGAATAAAATATTTAGAAAAAATATCAGTTGACCTCAAAAAATTCTAATTCCTTTTCTGTCATACTCAGTGAAATTTTTAAAGTTCAGGGTATGATATTTTTGAGACCATCCAGGCACATCCCGGGGTTGTCTCGGCCTAACCTCATTTTATCTCCGTAAATAGTAGTTTATAGCCTAAAATGAATTATTGGTTTTGCTAAAATTTTTAATTCATTCATTTTTCGTATTTTTAGGCCTGTCAAAGTTTGAAATGACAACTTGCACTACGGGGAACATCGCTCGGGCCTGCCCGATACTGTTCATAAGACTTTGACTATCGAGCATTACAGCACTCATATGTAACCCTTTTACACCAAGAAATGCCTACATTGGAGCTCTAATACCACTAAACGTGACACCCCTTTACTCGATCCTATCATCTAACTAGAATGAAGAGTAGCACATAGATCAATATCTAAACTTATAGAAAATCATTATAATTTAAAACCTTATGTGAAAACCATTCTTATCCATTATAAAACTCTCAAGAGCATGAATTATCAAAAACAATTTTGCGAGTATACTATTGGAGTCCTCATGCCACAAATCTAACAACATAATGGTTGTTCGGGGACACTATCCTAAATAGTAACCAACCAAAAGTAACACTTTTGTATAATTCAAATATCACACCTTAACTTCATAATCCTTCTAATCACTTCAATCACATAATCTCAAACTCAATCTACAAACCACAAGGAAGAGATGTCATATAAGAATAAAAATATCTATACATGCTTAAATATGTTTACAATCATACTTTAAATGAGTTACAAAACCATTTACAATACATGTTTAAGCCTAATCCCTTTGTACAACATATGAATGCCCATACCATGATACATCACATAACATATACAAAGATAAATATAATACCAAAAGAAATCTACTATTGACTTTCTTGTTATGGTCGAGGCTTTTTCTTTAATTAGATCTTTAACCTATAAAATAAACAACAATGTGCTAAGTAATATGCTTAGTGGTGTAACTAATATAAGATATGCATATCCATATACATTTATGCATTTGTAATATATACAATATAAGTAATAACGTACATAGCATAATGGAATCATATACACGTATACAAGTTAAAAATCCATCGTAATAATCATCACAACAATACATGAATAAATATTATCAATTTAGTCAATTTTACTCATATCCATTAATTACATATATTATTCTTCGTAAGCTTTATTTTAATTTTATTTTGCCCATACTTAAAAGACACTAGCCTGCAACTAGACAATAGAACTCTCTAGCCATACAAGTTAAATGTGTGTGTAGTGGTCCCTAAGGCCCTATATGGCTATTACATTAGCCTAGGTATATGCAGAGGCCTATCTAAACCTATACGGCTACTGCACCAGCTAAGATGTGTGTGTGTAGTGTCTCTATGGACCTGTATAACTATTGCACCAACCTAGGTGTGTGCATTGTAGCCTTATGGACTTATATGGCTGCTATGACAACCTAGTTATGTGTAATGGCTCATCTGAACGTATAAGGTTGATACACTAGCCTAGATGTGTGTAGTTGTTCATATAAACCTATACGGCTGCTACACTAGCCTAGAGGCATCGAAGTACCCTAGTAGCTATTATACATCTATAGTTGACTAGCTAACCTATCCAATCTAGGTTGTCTACTTGTATAGGTCATCATTGAGGTTCATTCTGTTTCACCTTCATAAAATAGTTTATGTGAATTTTGCTAGTTATTTGGTCAATATATGACCTTAGGGAAAATTAAAGTTCTTTTGTTATGATATTCATATTAACTTCCTTCTTCATGCATAATCATATCATAGTTATTAACACATGAATTTCTTCCTATTCATATCATACAATTCCATCTTATAGCTTTATCATAAGTACATACCTATTCTTGCCTTAAAATCCACATAACTATTTGCTAGGCTATTTGGCCTTTATCTCAATGTTTTGCCTTCCTATTTATCTTGCATTAATAAAGGCTTTCAAACCATAGTTTGTCATATCAAATCATATTTAAATGGACAATCATATTAATAAGCATTTTATCATATACATAACACATTTATGCATCCAAAAAAATAGCTTCATATTTTTTGGCCATACTTATCCTATCAAGCACAAAAGGTATCTTTCATACTTTACAACAATGATATATTTAATATTTATACTACACACACTAGTCATATCTATACATAAAAATTAAATCATGCTTAAGCTTAAAACTCATGTTATGTTAATCTTTGCACACTTTACTCACATCACCTATTTTAGCATAATACTAACATAAAACATACACACACATATTCATAACATCTATTTATCAAGAAAAATAGGTTTCAACAAATATCATCACATTATTTAAAATCCATTCATTCTTGCATTTGCCTTTTTAATATAACTACACACATATTTCATCATCACATAACTTACGTAGCTCATTACATGTGACACACACATAACATCATCAAGGCATGCTTAATGGGCCGTTCAGCCACTACAAAAATCATAAAAAAGTTCTTCTAATTGCCACCATTAACATAAAATTAGATATGCTTACAACATCATATCACAATTCAAAAGCCATACAAAGTTATACCATTCATAAAGCCTTAACTACATGTACATATACACATTTTAATTTAGGGATTCAATACACAGCTAATATACCATATTGATTACACTTATAATTGAGCTTATTTTTATCACCAAGGCCTTTTCACACCTTTTCCTTTCCCTTTCCCTTTTCCTTGCTCACTTTTTTCTACAAACATAACATATGAAAGCTATAAAAATCTATTAAAAATCATACATATTAACAAACTTAAAAATCAACTTAATATAACTCTTCTTGGGCTTCTATAGAACCATAAAAAAATATAAAACAAAATAAAGGAGCTATTATTGAAAGATGTGTCACTATTCACTCTTACCTTTCTCTTAAAAAAATCCTTTAATCTCTCTTGATGTTCTTGAAATTGATGGTGCTTAGGGGCTTAGGGGATTATGATTTAGGGGTTGGATGTGGAATTAAAGGAGAGAGTTAATTAGAGAAGAAAGAAAAATGGGTAAAAGCCACATAGAGAAGCCATTGGCTTTTATAGAGGGGAAGGAGATGATTACTATTCATAACTTGAGCAAAATAAAGACCATTGACTTCTTTTATAATGAGTCTTCTAATCTAATGGCCCATATTTATTCCCCTCTTAATCAATGGCCTCTTTTAAAACAATTTCTCTTATTTCTTTTAAAATAATTTTCTTTCAATTAGATCCTCAATTACCATTCCTTTTTATCCCTTAAAATCATTTAATTCATGATTGAAAGCCTCTATTAATCCATCCTTAAAAATCAAGAGAAACCGATTGAAAACAACACTTTTAACTTTGCCCAACTTTTATAAAATTCTTCTTAATATTAAAAATTTCCAATTCCAATGGCAATAGACTATTTGGAATATTTGAGTGTCATGTTGTATCAATTATGAGTTAATTTGAGCAAAAATGAAATATTTTACGGCTTAGCTTAAACTAGGTCACTATTCATAAGACATAGCCGTAAAAAATTTACTTGCATTTTTAATCATCTTAATGACTTGTTTTCATTGCAAATTTTGCCCAAAATTATTTATGACTAATACTTCCATCTAGTAGCATTAGTATATCTTGACTTTTGAGAAACACTATTCATGTCTCAAGATATACAATTCATAACTCCAGGATTCTCAAGCATTACATTATTAGCTTAAATCCACTTAATCTTAATCTTCAATTTCATCATTCCATCACTTAGCCTTCAAGTTCCATGAACTCTTTAGTGATATTCTATATGAAAATTTTGCTAAAATAACATTAACCACATAATCTTATCATATATATATAAATTATCAACTAAATTCTTTAATTAATACATCTAATTTTCTTAGTTTGAGAATCACTTACCAATATGAAAATAAGCTT
The DNA here is from genome assembly GCA_948208565.1 of Hura crepitans. NCBI lineage: Eukaryota > Viridiplantae > Streptophyta > Magnoliopsida > Malpighiales > Euphorbiaceae > Hura > Hura crepitans. The sequence continues at coordinate 9,631 of CANXYI010576401.1, forward strand.
AAATGCATGTCTATCATCTCTTTCCTTCCTCCAATTCTTTGCTTCTTCCATGTATTTTTAAGAAGTTAGTATAATATGGTAGATAGAATAACCTCTCAATAATAACATTTGATGACTATTTAGTGAAATAAGGTATGGAAATTATGGAGAAAGGGGGAGGTGATTTTTGGCCATGGAGAAAGATTTTGGGGGAGATGTTGGAGAAAGAATTTGGGGGAGATATTGGCTGAAATCAAAATGAATATTTTATTATTTTTCACATATTTATATGTAGATCAATGGCTAAGATTAAAAGAAGCATTACTCATGGATAGTAAGATATATTCCATGTGAAATTCTGTTAAAATATCTTTTAATCCTTCCTCGCCTCAATTAATATATATTACACTTGGATAGCCAAGATATTCCATGCTATTACTTGATCCAATGGCCATTTTTGCTCCTTACACATAAACTTTACCATATTTTCTCATAAATATTCATTTTCTTGAATTTATTTCCTTATTTTTTTAATAGTTATCATGTTGTAAAAATTTAGGTCACATGATTTTTATATTCATACTATTTTAGTATCTAGATGTGCCAATTTTTAATATTTTTGAGCTTTTGATTCATTCCTTAATGGTTTACTATTCATCATTGATCATAATCTAGATTTCCTTTTTAATTTTTAACCTCTTATATGACCTCATTTTTCTCTCAAATTTTAGCATAATTCATCTTTTTAATTTTCACTACCTCTTTGTTAAGCCAACACGAATTGGGCTTGGGATGTATTATTCACGGCCTGGGTGTCATTATTCATCGGGACCATTTCTTGAACCTCATTCATTTCCTATTTTTATGTTCCTTTCATACTAGATTCATATTTTTCCATCTTTTGACGCATGTTCTACTCATCGTTGGGCCTCTAAGTACTCATTTCTAATTTCACTCCTAGCTTTCTCATGTATTTTCTATTTTGCTATTTGGTTATTTTTTGCTCCGTTGTTTATACCAACTAACTCTACTAGATCTGTAGGTCTATTTCGTTCCCCACTTTTTCTTCTAATTTCAATTATATCCTTATGAAATATTCGATTGAAGGTTCGGGTGTGATAAGTTCCTTGTCTTATATTCTCAATTTTGGCATTGCCAATCCCACTCTATCTATTCCCTTGACCTCTATTTTTAGTTTACCTAAAATTTCTTTCAACTTGATTTTTGTTAGCATACTCACCTATGACCTTAACTATAACATCTCACTTTTTTCCTAATTATTCAATTTTAATAGGATCTCATAACAGAACATGTTATTATTAGAGGACATAAATTAGGAAGCCTCAATATTCTAGACATTGAAGTACCAAAAGCTATTGCATGCTTAAGTATGTCTACACTTTTCAAGGCACATTGTTAATTGGGGTATCCTTTTCTATCTATTTTGAAGCAGCTTTTTCCTATATTTTCTAACATTTTTTCTTTTGATTGTGAGTTGTGTTAGTTTGTAAAACACCATTGCCTTCCTTTATATTCTAAAGTTAATAAACTAGTGAGTTTCCCTTTTAAAATTATTCATTCTAATGTTTGGGGTCTATATTTTGTTAGATCTAAGATTGGTAAATATTTTATTTCTTTTATTGATGATTACTCTCATGTGACTTGGTTATTCTTAATGAAAAATTGTTCTAAATTGATTTGACATTTCTCTACTTTTTGCATTGAAATAAAAACTCAGTTTAATACATTTATTCATATCTTAAGGAGTGATAAAGCTAAGGAATATCTTTTTGTCATTTTTCAAATTTACATGATTTAGAATGGGATTTTTCACCAAAATTCATGTGTCAATACACCATCTCAAAATGGTGTTGTAGAATGAAAGAATATAAATCTCCTTGAAATAGCTAGAGTTCTTATGTTTCAAATGCCAATTCCATAGAGCTTTTAGGTTAATGTAGTTTTACTACTTGCTTCCTCTTTAATCACATGCCTTTATCAATTCTTCATGGTGAGATTCCCTATAAAATCCTCTTTCCTAGTAAACCTTTATTTCTTATGGAACCAAAAATCTTTAGCAGTATATATTTTCTGTATTATTTTCATCTTTATGTTACTAAATTAGATCCAAGCCTCTTAAATGTGTTTTTCTAGGATATTCTCATCTCTAAAAGGGTTGTCGATATTTTAGTCTTAATCTGCATTGATTATCTATTAATGTAACTTTTATTCATATTAAAACTTTCTTTCCTAATTTTTCCATTTGTATGGATCAAGGGAAAATGATGAGTTATTGGTATATAAGTTATATCTTCTTCACCAAAACTAAATATAAGTAATTCTTTTATTGATGCCCCAACGCTCGTAAAATCTTTTATTATAAGGACATCCTCCTAAAGATAAGAACACATACATGATAGTAAGAAGATCTTGAATCATGTCCTATCCTAACTACTTCATCATCAAATCAAATTCATTATGACAATAATGATTTTTATCATCCTATTGCTCTTCACAATGGTAAATGATAATATATTTATCCAATTTCTTCTTTCATTTCTTATAATCCCTTGTCACCTTCTTCTTATGCCATTATCGCTACCTTTATTTTGTTAATGTTCTTAGAACTGTTAAATAGGCATTATACCATCTTTGATGGTAAAATGCAATGGTTGAAGAGATAAGTGCCTTAGACAAGAATGGTA